>JAYKKM010000469.1:1842500-2105000 GCA_035772405.1 Chrysogorgia sp. JL179-B06 | reverse complement strand
AAGTTTTCAAAATGTTCTCCTGAGTAATGGAGGAAGAAAATGTACTCAGATAAAGAAATTTTTATTTTTATTTTTACATTTGTTGAATCGTATATGGATTATATAATATTAGTATCAAACAACTAGTAGTCTATTGCAAATTCGGCATTCTGATTGGCTGAGCTATTAGTGGTCTATTGTTGATACCCACTAGTAGCGTTATCCAATCACAAACCTTCTTATAACTAGAATATTCCTATCCTGATCAATCAGAAGCCACGACATATTCACGCTGAAAGCAAAACCTGAAATCTAGGCCAAACATGGCATCCGCTAAAATTTATATACGAGTGATGAAATCATGAAAACATTGGCCCAAAGTAATGGGAAATTGTTCAGTTTGACACTTTCGAATAAGAAAATGAATTCGCTTATGCCTATGGAGTATATCTACACCGAATTTGAAGCAAACTAATTACAATCTCGTTTTTGTGAGTGATTGTTTATTTACTATATTTTGAATGGGGAGACAAAAAGGTGAAACTATCTGAACATTTGGAACAATGTTTGATAAGACTTTTTTACGTTAAAGAAAGGTTGTTTATGTTTGATATTAAAACAATTAGACAACTCGCCCTCGATGTCTACGAGCTGATAGTCAACTAGGCTACGCCTCGTTGATTATCAGCTCGTAGAAAACTCGGTTAAATTACAATTACAGGTATATAGTTAGTAATACTTCTCGAGAGACTTCTGTGATTAATTTAAAATGTTCTTGTTTTTAATATATTTCGCTTTGGAATAAGGGACTGGTCATACATTACCAGGGGGGGGGGGAGGGAGGGTGGAGAAAGTGGGAGGGTATTATAGAAAATTGAACTATCAAAAGGGAGAGTCACATAAATTTAAGCTCACACTCTGATACTCAAAATTCCAAACAGATCACAGTGATTATTGTAAAATAGTGTAATAAAATAGTAATTAATAGTGTAATAGTAACATGAATTTATTCATAAAATACATAAAACAACACATGTTTTATATATCCTAAAGTCAAATGTCATTTTACATAATTAAAAAGAAAAATTAACCAGTACAATTATTTTTCACAGATAAAAAGCTATTTTGTGCAGGGGGAGGGGTCATGATATTTTTGGCTATTACCAACACGCTATTTCATGCTCATCGTCGCGGGAGGTCACATTTTTTAAACTTTTTACTTTGAACATCCACCCCTGCTCCCCCTGGTAATTTATGACCAGTAATTTATGACCAGTCCCTAACAATGATAATTGCTGTTCTTCCGGGGGTTATGCATTAAATAGATAATCTCGCGAGATGACGTCATCTTCCATTCGGGCAAATTCTGTTAGTAATAATAATAATAATAATAATAATACTTATATAGCGCACATATCCAATAACTGTTCAATGATAATACTAAATAAACGTCGTTAACAACTGTCTACGTACAAATAACAAAATCTAACAAAATACAAATGACTCTTAGATGTACCGTATGTTAGGGGTGTTGGTGGCACAGTGGGTAGCACACGTGTCTTTCACCTCTGCAACCCAAGTTCGATTCCTGCTCAGTGCAGTTATCGTATTAAAGATTTCACGTTGGCTGCAAGTGAGAAGAGTGGTTCCAGTTTGACTCTACCAAACACCGCAGGTTTTCTCCGGGTACTCCGGTTTCCTCCTGTAATAACACTGGACCAATGAGGGTGGTCCTTACTGGACCTCTAGGGAGAACAGTTTAATGACTGATAGGGTTATCCAGTATAAATAAAAGTTAGTTTAGTTTAGTAATATTAAACAATAAAAAAATACATGATCCAATTTATTAAATCTTTGCCTGTCTGGCCCAGTCGTAATCAGTCCTACAAGACTGATGAAGTCGTCAATCGAAAAACACGGCACTCGGTAACGCAAGATTAAAAATTGAAAATCGACAAGCGACAGGCACATTGATTGGATTTCATAAAAAAACTCGCGATTTGGTGGAATTTTGAATTTTCATGATGCTACGCTTATAGTAAAAACTTATGTTCGTTATAATATTCATTATCTCGAAAAATGAGACAGCCAATATTGGAGTTAGAAAACTCGTTAGGGGAAGTGATTTGGGGGGGGGGGAGGGGCTTAGTTTCTGAAGTTTATGGCATCTTACAATACTTGTTGTTTCATTATAGAAATGACGTGTGAGCATTTGTAGTCCTGGTATATCATCAAGGATAAAAAATACCCAGCAAAGTTGAGAAGTAGTGGAGAAGGAGATTTTGTGTTGAATCAAATGCGAGTCATCAGGACGTTTTTACCTAATCTTGCCATCTCTTCCCTGCGGGCTAGTTGAAGGCAAAAGGGAAACCATGACTTTTGCAAACAATCCTATCAGCGGTGTCCTCTTCGTCGCATGTCTTCTGTTCTGGTTATCGTCACCAGAGGCAAAACAGAACTACACCCTTGGTTTCCTACTCCCTTACCACACGACCCTCAACTTCCCAGGTCATTACAGTGCCGAGTCGTATGCGCAAGCGCTGCTCATCGCTTTGGCCGACGTGAAGAAGGACAATACATTGCTGCCGAACATTAACTTAAAGTGGGTCATGAACAAGACGCGGTGTGATGAACTAATCGCCGTTCGTCAACAGATTTGGCAATTGAATAACAAGGTGGACGCGTTCTTCGGGCCTGGATGCCATTGCGTGACCGCTGGTCGGAACGCAGCCGCTTTCGACAAACCAATGATGTCATATGTAAGTAACATAACACGTTTTATGGTTTGAAATTGGACGAACCAATCAATTAGCTAGATGTATTCTGTGTTATCACATGAGGTAAACAATCAATGGACTTAAGATACACACCGTGTGATATGTTTCCCATCTTGTCTGTTCGTCATGCATAGCTACAATCGAGGTTGTGATTGTGACTAAACCAATCAGCAGGCAGCTGGAAACTCCTATGTGCAGATCATTACTGTTCGTGATATTTAGGAGTCCTGTCTGTCTGTCTGTCTGTCTGTCTCTGTCTGTCTGTCTGTCTGTCTGTCTGTCTGTCTGTCTCTGTCTGTATGTCTGTCTGGCTCTGTCTGTATGTCTGTCTGTCTGTATGTCTGTCTGTCTCTGTCTCTGTCTGTCTGTCTCTGTCTGTCTGTCTCTGTCTGTCTGTCTCTGTCTGTCTGTCTGTCTCTGTCTGTCTGTCTGTCTCTGTCTGTCTGTCTGTCTGTCTGTCTCTGTCTGTCTGTCTGTCTCTGTCTGTCTGTCTGTCTCTGTCTGTCTCTGTCTGTCTGTCTGTCTGTCTGTCTGTCTGTAAATAAATGGTTTTTGATGTAAAGAAATGGTTTTTGATTTTAAGCAACACAAGCAGGTATTTGACCCTATTGTAATCAACTCCAAAGAATTCGATGTCGTTGATCATGCCAAAATTTTGGGCCTGACGATTTCTAATAATCCTCATTGGAACGACCATCTTAACGAAACAATTAAGAAAGCGAACAAATGTCTCTATTTTTTGGTCTTACTGAAACACGCAAAGGTTCCTGTCCGTGATATTATCAACTTCTACTGTACTTGCATCAGACCAATCCTTGAGTACTGCTCTCCAGTTTTCCAGTGTCTCTTCCTGTTTATTTGAACGATGACTTGGAACGTGTGCAGAAGAGGGCTCTATCTATTATATCGCCTGGAATGCCATACCATCATAATTTAGATATTTGTAACCTTAGCCCTTTGTACGACAGACGTAAAGAGCAGTGCAGCAAGTTATTGGATTCAATTGTATATACTGATCCCTCGCATAAACTACATAAATTACTTCCAACCAGACATGTGGCCAAATATAACATAAGACGTAAACGCACCTTCAATCTTCAGCGGACACGCACGGACCGTTTTAAGACAACATTTATACCCGCTGTTTGCAGTTCTGTAGATCAGTAACGTGTTTATACCTTTGTAAGTTTAATCTATTTTATTCTTTATTCATGCTTATTCATTCTTTCATATATTCTTAATGACTAATGTATATATTAAACTATATATTTTAATTTTATCTTTTACTATTGTAAATTATGCAATTCGGCCTTTTGGCTGCCAAGTAATTGAAATAAAGTATCTATCTATAAAGATACAATAACCTGTATTCCTGTATTCAATAACCTGTATCTACGCGTGTTCTCATTTGGTTGTTGGCCATGATCAATAGACCATGAGGACAGATGCACGGAACACGTCAGCTCGCGCCATATCACGCCATATCACGCCAGATCACGCCAGATCACGCCAGATCACGCCAGATCACGCCAGATCACGTCAGCCGACTGCTTTTATCCTTTGTTCTAATGATATAGGAGTTTTAATAATTTCGAGTTTTACATGTCTTCTTAGAAATGCCTCGATGGCGAACTATCGGACAAGAAACTTTACCCGACAGTCGCTCGGACGTCGACCAATGATGTTCACCTGACGCCACCTCTGATTGCTTTACTGCACAAGTTTAACTGGAAAAGAGTTATTCTCGTGGTGGAAGACGTGGAGAAATGGCTGGTGGTCAAGAAATATTTAATGGCTAAACTGAAACAAGAACAATTTACCATAGCCAAGGTGCACATGATTCAATTACTTGAAAATAACCACTCGAGTATACCTCAGGTTCTTAGTTCTGTGCGACAGTTACGGCAGCAGGGAAGAAGTAAGTAATGCTATATACTTGACATAACATGCTTCATATGCTTCGCTCTTTTGCGAACTCTAAAAGATATAAGAACAATAACTTACAGCCATAAATATTCTAGCCTGAAACGTTAACGTCGTGATCATGCCATCGTCATCATGTCTTCATCATTGTCACCATAATCATTCTCATAGTCATCATTATCATCATCAACATCGTCATCATATCGTCATCATGTCATTATCGTCATCAACATCGTCATGATGTCGTCATCATTATCAACATCGTCATCAACATCGTCATCTTGTCGTCAATATCGTCATCATATCGTCATGTTATCATTATCGTCATAATTAATTATCCTCATCGTCATGTCATCATTATCGTCATCAACATCGTCATTATATCGTTATCATTATCGTCATTATATCGTCGTCATTATCATCATTATATCGTCATCATTATCGTCACTATCGTCATAATTATCATCATCATTTTTGTCAGCAACATCGTGATCATATCATAATTATCGTCATCAACACCGTCATCATGTCATCATCGTCATCAACATCGTCATTATATTGTCGTCATGTCATCAACATCGTCATCAACATCGTCATCATGTCATCATTATATCGTCATTATATCGTCATCATTATCGTCACTTTCGTCATAATTATCATCATCATTATTGTCATCAACATCGTCATCATATCATCATTATCGTCATCAACATCGTCATCATATCGTGATCATATCATAATTATCGTCATCATCAACATCGTCATCATGTCGTCATTATCCTCATCATTGTTGTCATATCGTGATCATATCATCATCGTATCATAATTATCGTCATCATATTATCATCATTATCATCATCATTATCGTCGTCATATCGTCATGTCATTATTATTATCGTCATCAACATCGTCATTATATCATCATTTCATCATTATCGTCATCAACATCATCATCATATCATAATTATCGTCATCAACATCGTCATCAACATCGTCATCATTATCGTTATCATTATTGTCATTATCGTCATATCGTCGTCATTATATTCATCAACATCGTCATTATATCGTCGTCATGTCACCATTATCACCATCGTCGTCAACATTGTCACCATGTCGTTTTAATAGAAATTGACAGGTGACTATAGAGTTTCTCGTGCTGTGATTGCCATTGGTCGAGATGGACTGCCTATTTTGTTATAGTCACCTCGCGCGAGGTGACTAACATTTTCAGCGATTTAAAAATTGTGGTTTCTCGATTTATATCGATATTACGTACGAAAAAGTGAATAAAATTAACGAAAATGCATGCTATTCAAAAACAAACTAAAGAAGCAACTAAATATAGAGTTAAACGATTTCGAGGTAAGATATATTAGAATTTTCCTAATTTCATAGCTAAACTCTTGTTGGTGGTGTCGACGGCAATCGGCGACACGATCACTGAACAACTGATTGTGAAAGTAATCAAGTAATCTTTATTTAACAGAATAGTTTGAATAACAAACATTTAAGACAACATTTGAAAGCTTATTAGCATGATTGTTGAAGAGATGAACAAATGCTTTTCAATATTTTACGACTCTGTCCGAAAAAAGACGGCAGTTTTTACAAAAAAACAAGTTTGTTGTCAATCCGAGCTGCAGTCTTGACCGTCATCCTCCGTACAACAAACAAATGTCAATCTGTGACAGTATTACGTATTCAGTGAGGCTAATAAAATACTAAGTTCCAACCTCGAGCTGCTCGTCAGTGAAGGAAAAATAGCGGTGATACGGTTCATAAAGAAAAAACATTGACAGCCGTGAAACAATCCAAAAATTGTACGAGACAGAATGCTGATACACATAATTATCGCCGAGTTTTACTCGAAACAGCATGGTCCTGTATCTCCATCTACTTTGGAAATCGGGGAAGAGAATTAAACTAAAGTCTGCTGAAGAAGTCATTGCTTCACCGGGTAAAAACTGCAATCATGTGATCTCACGATGCGCGACTTCCGGAAATAACAAATAAAATAATTAAAACATTTTCCCTTGCTTTCTTTCAGTTGTTTCTCTCTGATAGTCACCTCTGTATTTCTACTAAAACAATTAGTCACCTCAGTCTCGATGATTATCGTTAATATTTACCTCGCTGCTTCGCGGCTCCGTAAATATTCACCGATAATCACCTCGATTTCAGTGACTAATTGTTAAATAGTAATCACCATCGTTATCATGACATCATCATCACAGTCATAATTATTGTCGTCATTATCGTCGTCATGTCATAGGCATTACCATTCGTCATCATAGTCATAATTAGATGTGTGAAGTTGATCGTCCAGGTTGTTGTAGTCTTGAGAAAGACTGTTGTTGGTGACTGACGTTTCGACGGACAGAGTCAAGTTACGTCTGGTTAATTACGTCATCGTTTGTTTGTGTCATAATTAGTGTGACTGGGTGTCGCGTCATGCGTTAAGCGTGGGCCAATAGTCACTAACAACAGTCTTTCTCAAGACTACAACAACCTGGACGATCAACTTCACACATCTAATGATACTCCTAGGTTCAAACCATTTACTTTATATTCATAATTATTGTCATCATTATCGTCATCAACAGCGTCATCATTATCGTCATCAACATCCACACTATGCCATTGCAATTACAGTCATAATCATCATTATTGTCGTCATGTCATCGTCATCGTGTCATTATCGTCATTGTGTCATTATCGTCATTAACATCATCCATGTTGCCCCGGGCCCCCAATTTGAGAGGGGGCCCCTAAAATTTTTGAACTTTTGAGTTTTGGACATGATGAAGATTAAAGACAGTATCGCAATCGACGCAAACTGGGTGGGAGTAAGGGTACTCGACCACTGTGGAGCAGGAGCCGCACAAGGGCCCCGACATCAAAACTGACAACAGGCCATTTATTAAGAGGCCCAGAAAGCTCCGCATCACTTTTTGAAATCTATTTTTGAAATATATCATACTGTATATGTATGGGAGCGGGGAGCCCCGAACGCAAATTTCCTAAGTGTCCCCACTCCCAATCTCAGTAGCTCCATTACGCCACTGACTAAATGTGTTCTTCTGTGATTCAATTATTTATCGCCAAGGTGCCTCTTTTGTCTTTTTATTTATGGTGCCATAAAAATAGTACATTCATCAAGAATATTTTATTAAAAATAATGGGATATACTACAAAAAAAAACGTGATTTAAGGTCTTTAGATTTTGCTCAAAAATACCCTCAAAGTGCAGAAAATGTCATTTCAGAGACCTTAAATTCAAAACCTTTCCGGCGGAGCAGGACGCCCTAGAAATGAGGCCACTAAATATTAATGCGCGTCCCTCCTTTCAAGAAACCCTGGATCCCCCACAACCTCGTACCCAGGGTCTTATGGGGGTCGGGGAGCGGAGATAAACCCTGGGTACGAGGTTGGATTGCCCTGGGCCCCAAAGAACCTCTCGGCGACCCTGACTCCGGATCAGAAGGTTGCGGGTTCGAATCCTTGTCTGGGGCTCAGAAACATTTTTCTGAGTTTGCATTATTGAAATAACCAAGTCACATTTAATATATATTTCCTATAGTTGTCATCATGTTAATGCAACATGGTAGCATCGTCGAGTACATGCACGCGGCTTACAAGGAGGGCCTGGTGAAGAGTGGCGAGTACGTGTTTATCGGCTTTCAACTGGACATCAGCATGAACTACCATAAAGTGCCAATGAAATGGTACTTCAGTAGCATTTATGGTGCCACGGATATCGAAGAACGCATGCATAGTTTCGAGTCTCTGTTGATCATGCAAGTACGTCGTGTGGACACGCAAGTATACAAAGATTTCAAGAATGAGATCAAAAGACTGAGTTACCTGCCGCCTTTCAATACAACAAGGTACCGCGGCTGTGAGAAGTGGCGAAATAACACTTGTTTGTTTTGGAGGAACTACTCTGTGGTAAGAGATTGCACCTTGATGTTTTTAACTAATAATAATAATGAGAAATAAACGTGAACTGCCGAGATTTTTAGCAATGAAATACTGACGTTTCGAGTGGAGCCCTTCCTCAGAGTAAAGATAAAAGATAAATATAAAACTAAATAAGATAAAATAAGTAAATAATAAATACTTTTATTATATGGCTAAGAGAGATGGCGCACGCTGATTGGTTCGTGAGAGGTCCGGAAAAAAGCGCATTGCCCTCCCGGCGCTGTGCGAGGGCAATACGCGTTTTTTACGCGCTGTGAGAAGGCAATACGCCGGGAAAATTTCTGAGTTGATTTAGATGAAAATAAAAGAGGATTTGAGTATGTTCGTTGAAAAAGTTCGAACAATAACACGTCCTGGAACATTAGTGCTGCTTTTCTTGAAAGCTGTTTATCTATAAGTGAAGGAAATGAATGCCTAACGACCAGTAACGCGTGTAAACATGAAGGGAAATCAACAAGCTCAGAGGTAAGGTAAACGGCAACATCTGAAGACAAACGCAACGTTAAAAACAGAGAACAAAATGAACCAAAAGCCATATAATAAATGTCTTATTAACCTCGTTTGCTTGGTCTGTACGGTAAAGTATTTGGCTTTTGCCGGTATTTGCTTGGTCTGTACGGTAAAGTATTTGCTTCGCGCCTTCGGCGCTCGGTCTGTACGAAAACCTTAGGCAAATACTTCACCGTACAGACCTCAAATTTCCATTTTATTTCTTAGTCAAACACTGTATTTAGCATCTTTCGTATTTTTTTGGGATTCCCTTTTGGCTTTTCTATTTGTTTTTCTATTCTCGTAAGCGACCACCCCGGAGATCGATGACAGAATTGTTTTCAAACACGTTAGTTCGTCTTTGGTGATCATTTCCAGTATTTCATTAACTTTGCCCAGAACCGAAGACGAGGGTGATAATCCTCCTCGAGATTATCGAGATTATTTTCGAATAAAAAAATGAATTCGCTTATGCCTCCTCGAGAGGCATAAGCGAATTAATTATTTTATTCGAAAATGTCAAACTGAACAATTTCCATTACTTTCGGCCAATGTTTTCATGATTTTATCACTCGTATATAAATTTTAGTGGACGCCATGTTTGGCCTAGATTTCAGGTTTTGCTTGCAGCGTGAATATATCGTGGCTTCTGATTGGTCAGGATAGGAATATTCCAGTGTATAAGAAGGTTTGTGATTGAAGAACGCTACTAATGGTCTATCACCAATAGACCACTAGTACCTCAGCCAATCAGAATGCCGAATTTGCAATAAACCACTAGTTGGTTGATACTAAATATCATTAATGATTGGGTATGTTTGGGGGACGGGCTCAAATCCTCAGAAATAAATCTCAGCAACATGTTCTGAGGATTGGAGCTTGTCAGATGTCTTTACGTTGTATATATTTCTTGTTGCAACTTGATATTTCCTTTATCTTCTGTAGCCTTCAATGCACGCAGGTTATCTCTACGATGCTGTTTACACCTATGCTATTGCGTTGAACAAGACTTTGGCTCTGAACGAGACAGCAACTGGTCGCAATATCATGAAGCATCTCAAGGGATTAAGATTCATGAGTATGCCCTCCTATTTTCTCTTATTTATTTATTTATTTATTTGATTTGCCACATGTACAAATAACTTTATGGTTGTGGGTACATAGAATTACAAAGAAGCGTACATATAAAAATAGAATAGTGACTTGATTCGGAGACCTCTGGTTCGATTCCCGGTTGGGGCAGTCAAATTTTCATATACATATACCTGTATTTGACCATTAATAAATCGTCTCTTCATCTAAAATATGATTTATAAACTCCTCGTGTAATAATTGTTAATTTTTCCATATATTATTTAGGTATCTTTGGTTACGAAGTGGCCTACGATAACAACACGGATGTCGGTTTTAACGTCACTCTTCTTGATCAAAACTTTGTCAATAATTCTGAGGTGCATTGCGAAGGAACGTTCAATGCAAACAAACCTTGCAAAAGTAAGACATTTTTTCAGTAACATGTCAGGGGTTAATGCCGGCATCTCCTTCGTGTACCGGACACACAGTGGACACAGACTACGTCATAGACATATCAAGGTTATTTTCTCGGGATTCAGAAGCTTTACAAGAACAAAAACCCTAACCATAACCCAAATAAAAACTCTAGTCCTAACCCTGAAATAAAGGAATACTAACCCTACTTTTAAGCTAAATATTTCAATGATGTGATATTCTGTGTCCGGTACACGAAGTAAGAGCCTTAAAGTGCAACTGACCCCAAAAATGATAAGGCTATGTTTGAAAGAGCACTTAAAATGATGAAGAATAGCTTGAACAGTTCTTCGATATCTATTTTCGTTCTCGATCTATTCAGTTATATGTGATATGTTAATGAGGCACATGATGACGTCAAAGCAGGCAAACAACATTGTGGCAATTCTAAAATTCGTCTATATCTTCAAAGTTATCCAATGAAATTACTTGAAACTTTGCACATGGATGCATACTACCAAACTAAAGAACATGGTTCAAGTTATGTTATCACCATAGTAACAGATTAGTTTTCAGACCTCTTAGTTTCTAAAACAAAATAATTTGTTTTCTCTCATGTGCAGAACATGTTGAAATTGGCAGTTTTCAATAACTTTTTGAATAACTTTTCCAATGCAATATACCCAAGTTTGAATTCGAAAACGTTGCTTGCAATGGAAGAAAATGAAGACTTCTGTATGGTAACGGAGAGGTTTGGAAGCTAATCTGTTGCTATGGTGACAACACAACTTGAACCATGTTCTTTAGTTTGGTAGTATGCATTCACGTGCAAAGTTTCTAGTAATTTCATTGGATAACTTTGAAGAAATACACGAATCTTAGAATTGCCACAATGTTGTTTGCCTGCTTTACGTCATCGTGTGCCTCATTAACATATCACATATAACTGAATAGCGCGAGAACGAAAATAGATATCGAAGAACTGTTCAAGCTATTCTTCATCATTTTAAGTGCTCTTTCAAACATAGCCTTATCATTTTTGGGGTCAGTTGCACTTTAATGCCACGTTTACACAATGCAATTAATCTTATGTTATATATTTAAGAAAACATTTCCCTGGCCATCCCAGGAAGAAAATCGTAGGGGTGCACAAATAGAGTAGGTATTCCATAATAAGGAACAGGAAATACAGTAAATGGTTTGAACCTAGGAGTATCATATACTGACTAACGTGAAAGACAAAGAACAGCCTCACGAAAGACAGGGTGCAGTTTATAAGATCAAATGCGCCGACTGCCAGGACACTTATATTGGTGAAACCGGCAGAGACCTAAAAATCAGACTAGCTGAACACAAACGAGCTATTAGAAACGGGCACATGACTAATCACATAGCTGAACACCACGTGGAAACAAAACACGATATTGACTGGGACTCGGCTGAATGTATCGCCTTTAACACAAACTACACACAGCAACTTACATTAGAAAGTTGGTATACCAACTTGGAACATAAACCACTTAACAGATCACAACAATTACCGACACCATACAAAAGACTTCTTCGCACGCACCAACGAACAATAGACCAACCGACAAACAATATACCAACTCATGACGCAACACCCGCCACGTTGATTATGACACAAACAACCGATGACAAACAATATTGGCCCACGCATGACACGACACCCACTCACACTAATTATGACACAAACAAACGGTGACGTAATGAACCAGACGTATATATAGGCAAACCCTGACAAACACGCTTTACTTGACTCTGAAGATGACCGCCGCTGAGGCCGTCGAAATGTCAGTCACCAACAACAGTCTTTCTCAAGACTACAACAACCTGATCGATCAACTTCACATCTAACGAACAGCAAATACATTGCCCTAGTTCCCTTGGATGAAAGGTACTAACCCTAAACGAAAACGTTACATCACGGGCGTAGAGGGAGGATGAGCACGCCATTAATCCCGGTCAGCGGCAAGCAATCGTCTTCTGGACGATCCTTTTATTAGTACTAGTAGGGTGGTCCTTATTTTAATTTTTTTTTATTTTGTATAGTGTCACCCTCTTAAATGGTTCCAATTTGGTTAAAAATGCTGTGTGTAAAATTGTATTAAAAACTATTGATATTTAGGGGTAGCTCAAGGACCCTAAAATTTTTACTATAGTATCCCTATGAGAAAAATCAGTCAAATTGTCCAATATGCTATAAGTCCTCAGGGGAGTGTCGGATTGGTCTAAAAATCCCATTAGTGAGTAGTTTAGACCTGGTTTCCTATTTGAGTTTAAGACAAAATTATAGCCAAAAATGCATGGTTAACGAGATATAGGGCTCCAAACCTTTTTAACCAATGAGAATTTTAAGAACTTTGGAGCCCTATATCTCAGAAACCATACATTTTTGGCTATAAGTTTGTCTTAAACTCAAATAGGAAACCAGGTCTAAACTACTCAGTCATGGATTTTTAGACCAATCCGACACTCCCCTGAGGACTTATAGCATATTGGACAATTTGGCTGATTTTCTCATAGGGATACTATACTAAAAATTTCAGGGTTATTGAGCTACCCCTAAATATCAATATTTTTTAATACAATTTTACACAGAGCATTTTTAACCCAATTCGAACCATTTAAGAGGGTGAGACTATACAAAAATAAAAATAAAATTAAAATAAGGACCACCCTAGTACTAAGGTTAGTAATACAATTTGTACTTAGCTTTCCTGTATCATTGGGCGGGGGTTAGGGTTAGAATCTAAGTTGTTTTTGCTAATGTATTTGCTCGTCAGGACAATGTATTTGCTCGTCAGGGCAATGTATTTGCTCGTCAGGACAATGTATTTGCTCGTCAGGGCAATGTATTTGCTCGTCAGGGCAATGTATTTGCTCGTCAGGGCAATGTATTTGCTCGTCAGGGTAATGTATTTGCTCGTCAGGGCAATGTATTTGCTCGTTAGGTCAGTGATTATTATTGAATATTCCTTTCTGTTTTTCAGTAATGCGTGAACTGGCAGACTTCTGGCTGGACCCACATGTGTCTGGCAGACAAATCTACAAACAGAGACCGGGGATAGAGAAACTGTGGTATGGAAGCAAGACACCTCCAGTAGATGAGCCAAAATGTGGATTTCTCAATGAACGTTGTAAAAGGACATCCAAACCAAGCAGTATGTATTTAAGATTTCTGTAATAGACACTTTTCTAGCACAGACCTAGGTGCACACAGGCACAGAGACACACACAGGCACAGAGACTAACACAGATACAGACCTGTGACTGTAGACACTAACACAGTCACACCTATGACTGTGTAGACACAGTCACACAATCACAGAGACAGACTGTGCATACACAAACACAGACCTCAGACCTGTGACTATGCAGATTTGCAGACACAGTCACACAAGCACAGAGACTGACCCGTGACTGTGCAGACACGTACGCAATCACACAAGCACAAAGGCAGACCACACACCGGTGACCATGCAGACGCAGGTACGGAGACACACACTAACACAGATACAGACCTGTGACTGTAGACACAAACACAGTCACACCTATGACTGTATAGACACAGAGACAGACCTGTGATAGTGCAGACACAGTCACACAATCACAGAGACAGACCTGTGATAGTGCAGACACAGTCACACAATCACAGAGACAGACCTGTGATAGTGCAGACACAGTCACACAATCACAGAGACAGACCTGTGATAGTGCAGACACAGTCACACAATCACAGAGACAGACATGTGATAGTGCAGACACAGTCACACAATCACAGAGACAGACCTGTGATAGTGCAGACACAGTCACACACAGTCACACAATCACAGAGACAGACCTGTGACAGTGCAGACACAGTCACACAATCACAGAGACAGACCTGTGATAGTGCAGACACATGAGTCACACAATCACAGAGACAGACCTGTGATAGTGCAGACACAGTCACACAATCACAGAGACAGACCTGTGATAGTGCAGACACATGAGTCACACAATCACAGAGACAGACCTGTGATAGTGCAGACACAGTCACACAAGCACATACATAGACCACAGACCTGTGGCTGTGTAGACACAAACGCAAGCACAGAGACTGACCTGTGACTGTGCAGATACAAACGCAAGCACAAACGCAAGCACCATGCAGACGCAGGCACGGAGACAGATCATAGACCGGACTGTTTTATCACGGAAACCGATATTTATTTTCAGACACATCAAAGATAATTGGTGGTGTATCAGGTGCCCTTGCTGTTCTGCTGTTGTTGTTGGTATATAACATTTACAGGTAATATTTAATATTGGGTAATATGAGCATTGTTTTATACCATGGTTTTACAAATATTATTTATTTATTGTTAATAATATTATTTATTTAGGCAATACCGCATGGAGAAGGAACTTCATAGTCTGTTGTGGAAAATTGACTATCGCGAAATATCTTATGAACGCCGGCGTAATTCACAAATTTCAATTGAAAGTTGGGTGAGTATAAAGATTATGGTTAATATTATTATTATTGACAATTGCATTACTAAGATGCACGCCTATCTTAGACGCACTAACAGAGGCTGTTAGGGCCTGTTCATGTGAGGCGAGATCTCGCTAAGCATGGCAGCCCGTGTTCCGGTACAACAGGCCCTTAGACACACACACCACCTATCTACTATAAGATGCACACTTATCCAAGACACATAGCTATCCAAGACACACCTATCTAAGACGCATATGTATATAGGGTTCGAAATAGCAGTTTTTGGACATTGTCGGCGATTTCTAATTTCAAAATATAACTCAACTTTGGGTTATCGGCGAAATTGCTTTTTCCAAGATCAAAGTTATTCCGTTTCTGAATGGTAATATGGTAATTTATTTTGATTTCTCTGTATGTCATCATAACTTTGTCCTCAACCTCTCGTTCCCAGGGCATTTTGCCTCCACGGCGGAAGGTCGGCGAAAATGGCGCTGGGATCGGCTGGTACATTCTATAATGAGATTGGCTTGTCATAAAACTCAATTAATTCAGCCGAGTATAATTTATTCATCTAAATCTGAATGATGTCTTCAAATTTTACAGCAAATTAGAAGCGATAGCTTTCGCTAAATTAGATATATGCTTCTTCATACCTTTTGTAAGAGAGAACGATGGATGTATGGTGGATTATTAAGCTTGTTAGCTGCTTTTATGCCTACGAATGCTGACATGAACAACTCTGAAGAGCATTGAACATTTCTCAATTATTCAGGTCAACAAAGTAGACAAAGGAAATGGAACAAAGACCACAAAAATTATCATATCTAAACACCCAGAAATTCTGGGTGTCATGTGACCAGCCGATCCCAGGGCCATTTTCGCCGACCTTCCACCGCCCTGGGTATGCTTTGTCCTGCGATTTTCCATTGCACAAATGCAGTGATCAAGCGGCAATTCAGGGCCGAAAACTAACGATCTGAATCGCTGTCCAGTTCTCCTGATCCTGCCATTTTTTTTATTGTTGCCATATTTGTTTTTAAGTTGTAGTGGTGCCCATGTTTCGCTTTATACAGCGGCCTCACGAGACCGCAGACCACAGTGCCGTGGAAATGGGAAACAGCCGGCAAAATGTTGACCTAAAAAAACAGCCTACAAAATTAGGCATATTTTCTGAACGTTATTTCGAACCTTGCTATCTAATACGTACACCTCTCAAAGACGTACACCTCTCAAAGACGCACACCTCTCAAAGACGCACACCTCTCAAAGACGCACACCTCTCAAAGACGTACACCTCTAAAAGACGCACACCTCTCAAAGACGCACACCTCTCAAAGACGCACACCTCTCAAAGACGCACACCTCTCAAAGACGCACACCTCTCAAGATGGTGAAACAATATTCAAACAACATTGTTCGTGCAACAATATTGTCATAGTATTAGGTACTCAGTACTCATATGTTTATGTAAGTTTGGCGCCGTGTGACTGCCTATTATTGCTGCTCCCGAATTTATCTTTTTTTGTTCTGTATTTTGATTCTAATTGGTTTTTGTCGTTAAGTTCCGTTTCTAACTATTATTTGAGCTTTTTGGTGCCATTACTTAATCGAAGTATGCAGCCTGTTTTCTTTTCGGTTTTGTTGGATGTCCACTCAAGCGTCTTCTCCACTTCTTCCGTCAACGTGGTGTAAGTTAGTCGTTTGGCCTCTTGCGCCGTACAAGAGGTTGTAGTCTGTAGAGGTGGAAAAGCGAAGAGGATTTGCCGGCTGGTGTGTTCAATTCCAAGTGTCCAAAGTCGCCTTCGAGTTCCACCGCAGCGAATTTACAAGCTTATCAAATATTCAAGTTTATGATAAATATACAAATCAACGCTCTGTTGACAGTGACGGCACTACGGGTGTGCAAACGGTGCGCCGCACCTGGGCCCACGGACCAAGGGGGCAATGCACGGGTCGTCTTTAAACTTTACTCAAAAGTGCTCTCAAAATGCAGGAAATGCCATTCCGGACCCTCTACACATGTCATTACTTTGTGGGAGAGGGGCCCAAATTTGTTTTTGCACCGGGGCCCACACCCACGTAGTCCGACATCTGAAATTTATTCAGCCTACTTCTGCTAAGCCTGAACATAGAGTTTCGTTGAAGATTGCCACAATCAACTGCGAGTCTTGTAACAACAAAGCTGCTGTTTTGGCCGACTATATTATCGACGAGGACTTGGGTGTCTGCTGTTTAACTGAAACTTGGTTGCTTGTTGATGACAAGGTGACTCCGTCTGAGCTCTGCCCCAAGGGATTTGCCATTCTTTCTGTACCTCGTCCTGACCGCCGCGGTGGCGGTGTTGCTGTAACATATAAATCTTTACTAACTGCTAGAATTATACCAACTGTTTCCAACAGGTCTTTTGAACACATCTTGGTAGAAATATCTCATGCAAAATATTCAACTCCACTATTACTTGCTACTGTCTATCGACCCCCAAGATCCTGCATAAACAACTTGGCGATGTCTGTTTTCTTCGATGAGATGACTGACTTTTTAACTAATCTTGGGTTAGACCTGGTCGTCTTCTTGTGACTGGTGATTTTAACATCCACGTTGATGATGCGAATGATGCAAACACCAGCCATTTCCTTGATATTTTGAACAGCTCGTTTCCAACCCTACGCACCGTGCTGGTCACACCCTAGATCTTGTAATTATGCGTAGAGATGATGATCTTGTAATCTCCAAACCATATACTCATCATTTGTTATCATCTCACTGGACTGTCCTGTTTGAACTTGTCTTTTCTAAACCTCGCTTGGTCAGCGATAATTTCAATTGTAGGAAAATAAAATTAATTAACATCAGTCAAATGAAGAAGGATCTTTTGTCCACTGATCTGGTCGTAAACCCAGATGAATCACTTGAAGGCCTTGTGCAACAGTATCATGAAACCCTTATTGATTTATTGGACAGTCATGCACCACTTGTGACGGTTAGGGTTCCGAGAAGAAAACGTCAACCATGGTATAACAAGGCTATCCAAAGAGCTCGCCGTCGTGCTGAGCGCGTTTGGCGTAAGTCTGGTCGAGAGTCGGATCGCCTTGCCTTTGTTAAAATGAGAAACGCTACCTCGAACATGATTAAGTCTGTTAAGCAGAAATACTTCCAGTCCAGAATACAACAATGTCATGGTGATCAAAAGGCACTCTTCAGAGAAATGAACCAACTTCTTCACAAGCCTATGTTCTCGCCTCTACCAGTACATTCATCTTCTCAAAACCTTGCTAATGATTTCATGGGATGTTTCGTGAGCAAAGTTGCCAGAATCAAAGATGTGATATCGTCTACTGAACAAAATGCAAATGCAAGCCCTGTGATTGGGGGATAAAAGCTCTATTTTACAGAGCATTGACGCGTTTGTACCATTATCGTCTACAGCTGTTGTCGACTTGATTATGTCATCTAAATCCAAGTCCTGTCCCCTCGATCCTTTACCAACAACCCTCCTCAAGCAGTTAATTGATGTGCTTGCTCCGACTGTGGAAACGAGCAAGAAGCCTAAGTTGGAAGTTATATGTGAAAACTTCCGTCAAATTTCTAACTTGGAGTTTTTGGGTAAGATCTGTGAAAGGGCTGTAGCTGCTCAATTCTGTAAGCATGTGAGTGATAGTGATCTTGGTGAAACCTTTCAATCTGCATA
Source organism: Chrysogorgia sp. JL179-B06 (assembly GCA_035772405.1). Lineage (NCBI taxonomy): Eukaryota > Metazoa > Cnidaria > Anthozoa > Scleralcyonacea > Chrysogorgiidae > Chrysogorgia > Chrysogorgia sp. JL179-B06. The sequence continues at coordinate 2,086,168 of JAYKKM010000469.1, read as the reverse complement.
TAAGCAAGGCCACAGCACTGAAACAGCTCTTCTGCGGATCTTTGATGAAATTCTACGCTCTATTGATAATGTTAAGGTTGACCTCTCGGCAGCCTTTGACACCGTCGATCACAACGTCCTTTTACTTAATATAAATACCTCCCTATGTAGCTTTCGCTAATGACGGACATTTACATCGCCTTCACTCACGATTTGGCTCAGCACTGGCTTGGTTTAAATCGTACCTGACGGATCGTAGTGAAGAAGTTATCATCAATGGTGTTACCTCAGACCAACACATTCCTACATATGGGTTACCTCAAAATACCGTTCTTGGACCAATTCTGTTCCTCGTGTACATGTCTCCTCTTGGTGATGTCATCAGGCAGTACAACCTTTCATTTCATTTCTATGCGGACGACTCTCAGATATTCCTCTCATTCGATTCGAGTTCATCTGAACAGCATCAAGATGCAGTTTCTATCATAAATGATGCGGTGTCTGGCATTCGAGCTTGGATGACTTCTAATTTTCTAAAGCTAAATGATGATAAAACTGAGCTTCTGGTTATTGGTAACAAGCAACAATTATGTAAAATCAGGGGCTCCTAACATCTCGCTTGGACTACTGTAACTCGCTACTTTATGGCCTTCCTGATTACCAAGTAACCGTCTTCAGTATGTCCAGAATTGTGCTGCTCGCCTCATTTATATGTCTGCGAAGAGGGATCATGTTACGCTGCTCCTGATGCAACTTCATTGGCTCCCTGTAAAGGCTCGTGTAGTGTTCAAGATCTATCTGATCACCTACAAGGCCTTAAATAGGATTGCCCCCGTGTACCTTATAGTGACCTACTCGACCGTTATGTTCCAACTCGGCCAGGCCTTCGGTCAGCGCATCAGTCCTGTCGACTTTCCATTCCTAGAACTTTTCGAGGGCGCAAAAGTCCATGGCAGATCGGGCTTTCTCAGATCATTCCACAGTCTCGGTGCACATACAGCCGAGCCATGTGAGGGACTGTACCTCCATTAGTACTTTTAAGCGACATTTAACCTTTTATATGTATATTCTAGTGTTTTATTTGTTAGCATTGTAATAGTGTCTTTGAATGGCAACAGAAAAGGCACTATAAATACTTACTTATTATTAATATTATTATTATTATTATTATCCACAGTTTTGCCAAGAGCATTTCACATTTTCACGACGACGTTAGCAGTTAGCATGCCCTAGAACGCAGAAAGCTTTCCACTGTGTTTAACCTCCACCTAAAACCTGGGATTGCTTGGAAGCATTTCCAAAGGAGAAAAGAACATTTAGACTTAGTGTTCATTGAAGCATCCATGATGTGGAATTTCATTGAAAGCAAAAATGATAGTTATCATAGCCGTTATCCATAGCCGTCCTAATTTTCTTACTGCGTATTGTTCAGCCAACAATGTTGCAATAACTTGTGTGATTCCTAGCTGTTTAGTGCATCATTTTCTAATGAGTTTACTTGCTGTATCTTTTCAGGTTATTGGATCTTTCATGCAAGATAACCATTCCAATTCAACTGACCAAGGAAAGGTAGTGATGACTTCATTTTGTAAGAACCACCTGAAACCAAACATGAAAAAAATCACTTTAAAAACATTAAGTGTATTAATGCTTAATCTTTCAAAACTGGTTTCTTAGCTTGCTGGTTGATTGATTAGTCTGTTGGTTGACAATTGATTGTTTGATAGATAGATTGATTGTTTGATTTTGTTTCATAGAGAGATTACCAAGTAACAGACATTCTTATCGAAGAGTGTGACGATGAACAAATTGTGAAATTCACAACCGTTGGATTATTAAGGGTTGGTTAATTAATTTTTATTATTTTTTAAATTAATTAATAAAAAATAATTAATTAATTAATTAAAAGTAATTAACTTTTAACCAAGAGTTAATAATTAATTTATTAATGAATTAATAAAAAATAATTAATTAAAAGTTAATTAACTTTTGATTAATTACTCAATTAATTAATTGGTTAATTAATTAATTAATTGAACTAATATTGTCATATTCGTTCTCGTATCGAAAAAACTCTCTAAACATTCTTCGTGTGTACTCTAGATGCGTGAAACACGTCGCGAGAACCTAAATCCGTTTATTGGCACATACGTGGAATGAATGAATTAATTAATTAGTTAATAAAATTAATTTATATTAATTAATTAATAATTTAATTAATGCATTAATTAATTCATTAACTCCGCGCGTTAATTAATTAAAATATTTTTAATTAATTAATTAAAATTTAATTGATTTATTGATTTATCCGTCAGGGAAACTATGTGGCCATCAAGAAACTTTCAAAGAAGAGTGTTGACCTGACCAGAGTAGTATTGAAAGAACTAAACTTGGTATGATTGTTATGGTTGTTTATGTAAACTAACATTGGGAAGCGATTTGCCACGGGCGTAGAGGGAGGCCGAATCCGCGGTACCGAATCCGGTGTGACACAAAAGTGTTGAAAAAGTTTAAATCACATCATCTAGGAGTCGCGTAAACCAATACTTATACGCTATCCCTACTAACCATGACCAGCCGACAATTTGAAGTAATAAAGGATAAAACATAAACCAAAAAATGTCATCTTGAGATTAAAAACAAGACAAGACAAAATATATGGGTGGTAATATTTAGACTCTAATATAACCGTAATATAACCCTAACGCTCAACTAACCCTAATAACAATCCTAACACCTAACAACCCTAATACTAACCCTAATACTAACAACTCTAATACTAACCCTAATACTAACAACCCTAATACTAACCGTAATATAACCCTAATACTAACAACCCTAATACTAACAACCCTAATACTAACAACCCTAATACTAACAACCCTAATACTAACAACCCTAATACTAACCGTAATATAACCCTAATACTAACAACCCTAATACTAACAACCCTAATACTAACCCTGATATAACCCTAATATTAACCCTATAATACTAACAACCCTAATATTAACCCTAATACTAACCCTAATACTAACAACCCTAATACTAACCCTAATATAACCCTAATACTAACAACCCTAATATTAACCCTAATATAACCCTAATACTAACAACCCTAATATTAACCCTAATATAACCCTAATACTAACCCTAATATAACCCTAATACTAACAACCCTAATACTAACCCTAATATTAACCCTATAATACTAACAACCCTAATATTAACGCTAATAGTAACCCTTGCAGAGGTTGTGATTGTGGCGAGCGTGTTTTAATATTCATCAATATTTTTGTGTTAAACCGCTGTAGTACCGCGGATTCGGCCTCCCTCTACGCCCGTGGCAAATGGTTTCCTGCTAACATTGTCGTGCCATGCCGTATCATATTCGTTGCCTGACGTATCAAAAGAAACTCTCTGAACATTATTCTTTGTATGTACTCTAGATGCGTGAAACACGTCACGAGAACCTGAATCCGTTTATCGGCGCGTGCGTGGAAGATGTAAACATTTGCATCATCACTAATTATTGTTCGAAAGGCAGTCTCCAGGTAAAAATGACGTCATCCAGGGATCTGACCGTGTGTAGAAAGTACTGGAACTGGTAGCAGGCTAGAGGTTTATTTGGGAATTTTAAATTGACATTAAATTACTACATACTACAAACATACAAAACGTTTTCAAACAAATACACGCATTTACAACTGGTTAATGAATGCTAAATGAAATTATTATGCATTATCTACTCTATCTCGATTTTGATTGGCTGTTGGCATACAGCTAATTCGTGACATCAGCTTCATGTGACGTCAATGTTCCAATATTATGGTTCAAAAAGTGTAGCTATGACATCATTATTCCAATATCTTGTTGCTAGCTTGCTGTTGCCAGCTTGTCACGGCGAGAGAAAATGGGAAAATGGCGGGTTCTTCGCAAAGATTCGCCAACGCATTGCTTTAGTGATTCTTATGCATAATAAAACAATTATTGTATTCGATTTTCGCATGATATCGAGAATTATCAAGGCCTCGGTTTGTGTTTTCCGCTTCAGCCTTCAGCTTCGGAAGATAACACAAACCTCGACCTTGATAATTCTCGATATCATGCTTCACCTCATCCAATTATTGTTTACTATTATCCCTATGCTAGCTAGCACCAGTTCTCTTTCTCACAGTCAGATCACCCGAATGTTGTACTGTTATAAAACACAGCAATCCGCTGACCACCCCGGTTTTGTTTCTCTTCTTTAGGATGTGTTAGAGAACGAAGATGTGAAGCTTGATCATATGTTTTATTTAGCTTTGTTGTATGACATTGTTAAGGTATGTTCTAGGGATAACAGGAATTAGTATCAATCAACTAGTGGTCTATTACAAATTCGCCATTCTGATTAGCTGAGCTATACTAGTGGTCTATTGGTGATAGACACTAGTAGCGTTATCCAATCACAAACCTTCTTATAACTGGAATATTCTTATCCTGACCAATCAGAAGCCACGACATTTCACACTGCAAATAAAACCTGAAATCTAGGCCAAACATGGCGTCCGCTAAAATTTATATACGAGTGATGAAATCATGAAAACGTTGGCCCGAAAGTAATGGAAAATTGTTCAGTTTGACATTTTCGAATAAAATGAATTCGCTTATGCCTATGGAGTATATCTACACCAAATTTGAAGCAAAGTAATTACAATCTCGTTTTTTTTGTGAGCGATTGTTTATCATGTGCAATTCAGCTACTCTACATTTTGAATGGGGAGACGTCTACAAAAAAAAGGTGAAACGTCTACAAAAAAAAGGTGAAACTATTTGAAAATTAGCAACAATTTTCAGACTTTTCCGACCTATATATTTAGACCTGTATCTGTTTTCAGATTTTCTTGGATATTCAGAGTCGATGAGAGTTGATGAAAGTTTGTGAACTCTCGTTTGACCAGGAGGTTTTGTAATTGTTTATTTTTTTTTCAGGGAATGACGTTTCTCCATGGCACTGAAATGAAAGTTCATGGTAACCTGAAGTCCAGTAATTGTTTAATAGACAGTCGGTGGCAACTCAAGTTGACAGACTACGGCATGAACACTTTCAAGTCGAAGCAAATAAAACCGTACAGTTGTGACCATGCGTATTACAGAGGTATGTTGCAGGGTTGGCTATAGTGAGCGAGGGTGACGGTAAGAGAGAGAGAATGGGGGGGGGGGGGGGGGGTAGGAAGGAGGTTGGACGGAACAAGGAAGCGAAGGGAACGAAGAGAAGGAAGGAAGAGAGGAGAATGTTAAAGATGAGGAGTGCATGAAAGGTTGGGCAGTGAGAAAGGGAATGTGGTGATTGTAAGGAAGAGGGAGTGAGGGAGGGAAGTGAGGGAAGAAGGAAGGTTGGAACAAAAGATGTGAAGAATAAGAGGTAGGTAGGTACAGGTAGGTAGGTAGGTAGGTAGGTAGGTAGGTAGGTAGGTAGGTAGGTAGGTAGGTAGGTAGGTAGGTAGGTAGGTAGGTAGGTAGGTAGGTAGGTAGGTAGGTAGGTAGGTAGGTAGGTAGGTAGGTAGGTAGGTAGGTAGGTAGGTAGGTAGGTAGGTAGGTAGGTAGGTACAGATAAAGGAAGCTATACATAAAGGACGAAAAGGATGGACAGCTGGATGGAGAGAAAGGGAAAAGAGAGAAAATGGGGTGACAAACGGTCCAACAATGTTTGCTAGTTTGGGAAAGGCTTAACAGCGACCCGTCGTCCTCCATTTTCTAGACATGTTGTGGAAAGCGCCAGAGTTGCTGAGATCACCAAGTCAACAAATCAATGGTACTCAGTCGGCAGACGTGTACAGTTTTGCGATTATTTTGCAAGAAATGCACACGCGAAAGGGACCTTACAGCAATAACGATGAAGAAATTAGAGGTACGTTTCTAGTGAAAAATGATTTACCCTATAAATATATAATTTACCCTATACAAAGGATTTGTCGTATGTTAGCGTATAGTGAAGTATGGTGTGGTGGAGTAATGTGCAGTGGTGTATGCTGTTGTTTAGTCTATCTATCCTATCTATCTGTCTGTCTGTCTGTCTGTCTGTCTATCTGTCTGTCTGTCTGTCTGTCTGTCTGTATGTCTGTCTATCTGTCTATCTATCTATCTATCTATCTTTAGTATAATTTCTGAGCTTAAACGATATCTGATTGGCTGACTGGCCAGTCGGTGACTATCACATCACTAGAAATCATACTTGAAAAAGTGTTTTTTGTGACCAGACTGAGTTTATTCGTTCCAGTCCCCTCGCAGAATCATCATTTTGATGTATGGTTTCTAAAACATGACGAATTTTTTTTCAAAATGGCGACTATATTAGTCAGCGCCTATTTGTTTAGCGCTTCCTTTGCCATAACATATGCCATAACATATGCCATAACATATGTCAGTTCCACTGACAGCTTTGCCACAGTAAGAAGCATGTGACAGTGATTTATCAGAAATTTGTTTACCAATCACCAACTACATACTGTAGTCATAATGCAGTCAAAAGCCTTGCCAATTATATTCAGATAAGTGATAGTTATTTGTAATTTAAGTGTGCTGTATTTAAATATAATTGAAAGAATTGAAAACAATGTGTACATACTACAGTATGTCTGTTACAATTTATATAATCAATCCAAGGGTTCATTTTGGAAATTTTATCAAAAATTAGGCTTCCGATGGCTTTTGAGGCAGCACTTCCCTTGCGATAGTAACTTCTAGTTATAACTAATATTATCGTCGAACACTGTATATATCAGATTTCTCTCAAGATAGAACTAAGGGTAAGGAAGTTATGTAGTTATTTGTATTTTTACGTCCGTTTTGATCGTAAGTGTGTTTTTGAATGCTGTCAAGCGTGAAGAAAACATCGAGCATTGGATTTACAAATTATATCTAACACAGTTCAAACTGTCTGTTTAAAACTTCTCAATTATTCATTCAGTTCAAGCCTGAAATTATACTAAAACAATTAGTCACCTCAGTCTCGGTGATTATCGTTATATTTACCTCGCCACTTCGCAGGCTACCGCTTCGCGGCTCGGTAAATATGTAATAGATAAACACCGAGAACGAGGGATGTATGCGGCATACATCCCCGAGGACGCTTATCGGTGATTATTATTACATTGAGTCGGTTTCCTTTGATGTACCGCGCGATGTATGCGCCATACATCCCTAGGAATACTAATAAGATAAGAAACGAAGAAAAAACTAAGAAAATCTTTGTCCAAGGTGGATAAAATCGACAAAACTTTGTTGGAAACCTCCTCAATGTAATAATAAGTCAGATAAACACCTCGAACGTCGGGATGTATGCGATATACAGGACTCGGACGCTAATCACCTCGACTTCAATGACTAATTGTTAATTATTTATCTATATTTATCTATCCATCTGTATCGATCTATCTGATCTATAGGGTGGTTAATAAAATTATGGATTAATGGATTTTCTGTTTAGACATTGTAGAACACGTGAAAGCCATGGAGTGTCCCCCTTACCGTCCTTCCGTGCTAAACTTAATAACCAATCTTGAAGAACTTCGCGAGTTAATGAGAGAATGTTGGAGTGATTTACCTCAAGAAAGACCTACGTTTAGTGAACTAAAGAAACGTATCAATAGACTTCTTATTAGTCACAAAATGTAAGGCTTTATTTCCTTTGTGTCTTTACCATATCTCATCTCCATCTGCTTTAAGCTATGTAGTACATTGTTTGCTACTCAAGCTTTAACGCAAACTCAGAAAAAATGTTTCTGAGCCCCAGACGCCGGAATCGCACCCGCAACCTTCATGATCTCCGGTTAGACGCTCTAACCATTGAGCTACCAGAACTCAGATGACAAAGCGAAGGCTACTAGTTTGTACTAGTGCTAGTTTGTACGTGCGATTTATTATATGGCTAAGAAAGATGGCGCACGCTGATTGGTTCGTGCGAGGTCCGGAAAAAAGCGCATTGCCCTCCCGGCGCTGTGAGAAGGCAATACGCCTTTTTCCGGACCGGTAAGTTTTGGCGGGAAAATTTCTGAGTTGATTTAGATGAAAATAAAAGATGATTTGAGTATGTTCGTTGAAAAAGTTTGAACAATAACACGTCCTGGAACGTTAGTGCTGCTTTTCTTGAAAGCTGTTTATCTATAAGTGAAGAAAATGAATGCCTAACGACCAGTAACGCGTGTAAACATGAAGCAAAATCAACAAGCTCAGAGGTAAGGTAAATGGCAACATCTGAAGACAAACGCAACGTTAAAAACAGAGAACAAAATGAACCAAAAGCCATATAATAAATGTCTTATTAACCTCGTTTGCTTGGTCTGTACGGTAAAGTATTTGCTTTCGGTTTTTACGAAAACCTCAGGCAAATACTTTACCGTACAGACCTCGCACTCGGTTAATAAGTCTTTAATACGTACTGCTAAATCAGCAGTCTAGATATCTCTCTATATCTTTTATCATGTATATATTAAATATGACTTGCAGTTTATTTATCTTTGGTGAATATTCTCCCAACTAGTATTATGAGAAATGATAGGAGACGAATAGAGAGAATTTGTATGCTGATACTGTGGCTTAACGTAACATCTCGTATTCGCTTTCGCATCTTCCTGTACACCTCACCTGCCTGGGTGAGGTAGGTAGGTAGGTGAGGTAGCCTACCTCATCCACCTACTTCACCTATACCTACCTTATGTTTTATTACCTTTGCTTCATTTCTCCTGTAGGAAAACCAATATTTTTGACAATATGATTTACATGATGGAGAAATATGCTGACAATTTAGAAGAACTGGTGGTTGAACGTACTGGTCAGCTGGTTGAAGAAAAAAGAAAAACGGACGCGTTGTTGGAGCGAATGCTACCTTGGTAAGATTGTGCTCTATCGTTTTTCATATGTGTTGTTCCTACTGAGCTTAATTTCTGTTCAGTATATTTTGGCCATTCCTCCCATCTTTTCCTTCATTCCTCCCATCTTTTCCTTCATTCCTCCCGTCTTTTCCCTCATTCCTTCCATCTTTTCCTTCATTCCTCCCATCTTTTCCCTCATTCCTTCCATCTTTTCCTTCATTCCTCCCATCTTTTCCTTCATTCCTCCCATCTTTTCCTTCATTCCTCCCATCTTTTCCTTCATTCCTCCCATCTTTTCCTTCTCCCATCTTTTCCTTCATTCCTTCCATCCTTTTCCTTCATTCCTTCCATCCTTTTCATCCCTTCTTTCCTTCGTTTGTTTACTTTAGTTCCGTCGCTGAGCAACTCAAGAAGGGAAAAGCTGTGGAAGCAGAATCGTTTTCCTCTGTCACTATTTACTTTAGCGACATTGTTTCGTTTACTGAATTGTGTGTGGAAAGTTCTCCGTTGCAGGTTAGCACGTGGCATATTAGATGTGTGAAGTCGATTGTCCAAGTTGTTGTAGTCTTGAGAAAGACTGTTGTTGGTGACTGACGTTTCGACGGCGGCGAAGCTGGCCATAGCAACTGGTCATGCTATGCTAATTTATAAACATCTGCATATTTGGAAAACAATATATTTCTAAAGATCTAAATATGTAAATCGTTTCAAAATTTGCATAGCATGACCAGTTGCTATGGCCAACTTCGCTCGGTCATCTTCAGAGTCAAGTAAAGCGTGTTTGTCAGGGTTTGCCTATATATACATCTGGTTCATTACGTCATCGTTTATTTGTGTCATAATTAGTGTGAGTGGGTGTGGCGTCATGCGTTAAGCGTGGGCCAATATTGTTTGTCATGCGTTAAGCGTGGGTATATTGTTTGTCGGTAGGTCTATTGTTCGTTGGTGCGTGCGAAGAAGTCTTTTGTATGGTGTCGGTAATTGTTGTGATCTGTTAAGTGGTTTATGTTCCAAGTCGGTATACCAACTTTCTTAATGTAAGTCGCTGTTTGTAGTTTGTGTTAAAGGCGATACATTCAGCCGAGTCGCAGTCAATATCGTGTTTTGTTTGTACGTGGTGTTCAGCTACGTGATTAGTCCTGTCCCCGTTTCTATAGTAGCTCGTTTGTGTTCAGTTTGTTAACAATATGTTAGCAACTTAGCACATGTTTTGGAATTGACGGGACCGAAAATACAGCGGCTGTACATTTAACCGCAATGCTTTGCGAACCTAAAGTAGCCCCAATAGCCTTTAAGCGGTTGCTATTAATAGCTCAAAAAGCGGACAAACAAACCATTTTGACTCACAAATGATTGCAAATGAGCTATTTTCTTTTGTCATGGCCGCAATAATTATGGGTAAATGCGGACAAACATGGGTACTGACGTCATCTCGACAAAGTGCTATAACATCTAAACATTGTTTGACATATTAACATGAATTAAAGTGCCCCTAACCTCAAATTTGTTTATTGTCTTATTTGGAAGAACTTTTAAAATGATAAAGTAACTTCTTTTGAAGATTCTCGTTTCTTCGCTTTCTTTTTGAGATATATCAGTTTGTTTGATATGCAAATGTCCGGAAATTACGTCACACATGCATAATGAGTTTTCAGAGAATGTTATATATCTTTGCGTTCATCAAATAAAAACACTAAAGTGTGAATAACACGTGTGCATGTTTCTCCCACAACACCAAACTTCTCGATTTTAAAGGATTTCGTTCGAGAATGAAGAGATACACACATTTCTCCAATAAGTCGTTATGCATGTATGACGTAAATTCCGTACATTTGCATATCAAACAAACTGATATATCTCCAAAAGAAAGCGAAGAAACGAAAATCTTCAAAATAAGTTACTTTATCATTTTAAAAGTTATTTAAGTAGGTAAATGAAACATTCGTAGTGCTTTTGCGTAAACAGCATTAAGTAAAAACAACATTAATGTGCCAGGATGCTTCATTGTTCGGGATTTTTCAATAGAGATACCTAATTCTCTTCTAGTTCTGCTCAAATCAACAAAAAGTTTTACCGCTAAAACCGTCAGAAAATCCGTAATGGCGCCCACGGGCATTACGGCAAAATCCGGACCTCAAATTAACCAATCATATTGCGTAATTCCACCGGAAGTAGCTCTAGCCATATATAATCCAAATGTCCTATCTAAACGTCACCGCTATAAGGTTCCTATTACTGCAAGGCAGAATGTTTGCTGCGCGCGAAGAATTGTGGTAAAAAAATATACATTGGTCCATTCAACTATCCGCTATTTATTTACAGACTCGTATCAAAAGTTATTGCAGGAATAGGTTTGTTGTTGTTAGGGATTTGGACTAGAGTTTCTCAATGATTGTAAGGTTATACCTCGATTATTTTTCCTATTTTTAGGTTGTATCATTATTAAATGACCTCTACACATTGTTCGATGACATTATCAGAGAATTTGATGTTTACAAAGTAAGGCATTTACTACTAATATGTTAACCACATGACTGGTTGCTCGGTTACTTGGTAATATGGTCGGCTGATTGGTAACTCGGTTGGTTGTTTACTTGTTTTCTTGGCTAGTTGGTGATCATGTAGGAAAGATGGGTATAGGCACGATGGTTGGTTGGTTTTGATTGATTGATTGATTGTTTGTTTGTTTGCTTCCTTGCTTACTTGTTTGTTTGCTTCCTTCCTTCCCTTCCTTCCTTGCTTATTTGCTTACTTGATTGCTTGTTTGCTTGCTTCCTTCCTTGCTTACTTGTTTCCTTCCTTCCTTCCTTCCTTCCTTCCTTCCTTCCTTCCTTCCTTCCTTCCTTCCTTCCTTCCTTCCTTCCTTCCTTCCTTCCTTGCTTGTTTCCTTCCTTCCTTCCTTTCTTGCTTGCTTGCTTACTTATTTGCTTACTTGTTGGCCAACTACCTGGATATTTTGTCCTGATATTTCTTACCCTCATTGTTAAGGTGGAAACTATTGGTGATGCTTACATGGTGGTGTCTGGTCTACCTCAAAGGAATAACAATCTTCACGCGTCTGAAATTTGTTGCATGGCCATTCAAATTCGTGACTCAGTACAGGACTTTAAAATCAGACATAAACCGGATAAGAAGTTGTCGCTGCGGATTGGAATACATTCTGGTTGGTTTAATAAGTCAACAAATTGCAGAAAATGTTACTGAGTTTCGGCAGATACCTTCTGGTTGCCGGTGAGACGCTCGAACCATTGCGCTACCGAGACGAGAGATAGAGAGCAGAGTTTTATGATGTAATCAGAAGGTTGCGGGTTTAATCATTGTCCGGGACTCATAAACATTTTCTGAGGATTTGAGCTTGACGATCGTCCATGTATCGTCTGTCTATTCCAAGTTCCCTATATCATCATCATAATTTCACACATCATAATTTAGGTCCCGTCGTTGCTGGTGTAGTTGGTCGAACGATGCCAAGGTATTGTTTGTTTGGCGACACGGTCAACACTGCATCAAGACTGGAATCTAGTGGTGAAGGTAGGTTGCTCCTATAGTTACTCGTTATAATTGTGCTCTTATAATTGCTAAACAGACAGTATAACTACTCGTGTTTAATACTGTTTATGTTTATTTCCCTATTACTATAAACAACTAAAAGTGCCTTTATTTGACCCTGACCAAAGGAGAATTTTGCATGGGAGTTATTTCGACTCTCCTTGCTCCTCCTGGTCAAACAAGGATGAGAGTTGCAAGAGCTGGTAGACAGGAGTTTGTATGAGGTTGTTTCTACTCTCTTTGCTCGCGGTCAAACCAGGGTGAGAGTTGATGAGAGTCGATGACAGTTGATCAGAGTTAGTAGACAACAGGTTTATATGAGAATAGAATAGAATAGAATAGAATAGAATAGAATAGAATAGAATAGAATAAACTTTATTTAAAGAGGGGTAACACTGATTACAATTAAGTATTCTCCCTAGCGGCCCTCTGCTCCTGGTGAAACGAAGATGAGAGTTGAAGTATTCTCACTCCTTTGACCATTTCATAAAAGTTGAGAAGAGGTGATGAAATCCCGCCGAAGTCAATTACATTTTTTCACAAACTCGGTTGGGTGAATTCGGTCATATAGCTGTCATATAGCTGGGCAAAATTTGCTCTTCGTATCTATATCTAAGAGGTGTTAAGCAGAGCAGAGCAGAGCAGAGCAGAGCAGAGCAGAGCAGAGCAGAGCAGAGCAGAGCAGAGCAGAGCAGAGCAGAGCAGAGCAGAGCAGAGCAGAGCAGAGTAGAGTAGAGTAGAGTAGAGTAGAGTAGAGTAGAGTACTTACTCTGATGAAGGGCTCCGCTCGAATACTTACTCTGATGAAGGGCTCCGCTCGAAACGTCAGTATTTCGTCACTAAAAATCTTTGCAGTTCACCACCTTTTCACTTTGCTATATATCCAAACACTAGCCTGCGTGGCAGACTCTCTGGGTTTGGGGGTGCCACGCAGGCTATCCAAACACTGTCTACGCAGCACTCTACTTTTTTACTAAGAGGTGATTAGTTGTGAAAAGAGCCAGGTGAGAGCAACTCCCATCTTGCTTGATCAGCACCTCGGCTTTTCTCTGATTGCTTTTCATTCCCTCCATAGCATTGAGCATTCACATTAGTAGTTCTACGAAGGAGATTTTGGATGAACTACAAGGATTCTCTACCGAGGAGCGAGGAAAGATCTCATTGAAGGTAACAAATCACGCTTTAGTGTTAAACATAATATTAATAATGTTATATCTAACTCTTGCAACTTTGTCATAACATAATGAACAAACGATACATGGACGATCGTCAAGCTCAAATCCTCACTAAATGAGTCTCAGACAGGGATCCAACTTGTAACCTTCTGATTGCATATTGGTGAACCTCTAACCATTGAGCTACCTAGACTCAGATGCAGAGCGAAGGTTACAATGATGTACTAGAGCGTCTCATCGGAAATCAAAAGATTACAGGTTCGATTCCTGTCCAAGATTTGAGCTTGAAGATCGTCCATGTATCGTCTGTCTACTCCAATCTCCCACAATCACTACCTCAGTGTATATATACAACACATATCATAAACAAGTAATCATACAAATAATTTCCCAACGCAACCAGATGATAAATCAGACATAGTTTGAAGCTACTCTGGCTTTATACCCTCATAGAACCGATGATGACGTTATTTATTAACAAGATGCAAATAAGCTTCTGGTAATAGACCACCGTCGTCGCGATTCAAGTTACGTTCAAAAAACGTTTTAAGCCAGAGTAGCGCCAAACTATGTCTGAAGTAATCATATGATTTTGCTCGTCTAATTAAGGAATAAATAAATAAATAAATATCGCTTTATAAAACGTACTAACCATGGTGATTGGTAATAAGTTTTGAAAGTTCTGAAAACTAAACTGCTTATTTATAAACACATTTACCAAAATCTAATAATGGCGTAATGTTGGAGCAAAGGATGAGAAAGAGAAATGAGTTCTCCTTGCTCTTTTATTTTAAGCCTATTTATTTCTCAAATCTTTAAACAGTTCTTCTAAGAACTCATTTTTCTTTCTCATCCTTTGCTCCAACATTACGCCATCATTAGATTTTGGTAAATGTGTTTTATAAATAAGCAGTTTAGTTTTCAGAACGTTCTAAACCAATCACCATGGTTAGTACGTTTTATAAAGAGAGATATAAATTTGTCACCACGATAAAGTCACTATTTTATTACTTAAATAATTAAATTAAATAAATAAATAAATTTACACTCCTCGTTATATTATAGCACTCAGAGTTAGTATCCAGTGAAAATATTTTCAGTTTGGCAAATTAATTATTAGACATTTTCATCTAAAACAACTGAGTACTACATTATAAAAACTTCAAAGAGTAATGGTGAAGACTAAATTGGATGACTCAAAAGGACCTTCACATTTTGTGGAACTTCTAACCCTAACCTTAAACCTAACCCTAACCGTAGCTAACCCTAACCTAACAAAAAATAAAGACCAAACAAAAACTGTAAGGTCCTTTGAGTCATCCTTTTTAGCCATCACCAAGAGTAATCGGGCGAGGGGGTGTTGCGTATACGTATTTCTAGTTTTTAACGCCCTGGTACGCTTCATCCAATAGGGTAAAGGCTCGTTGGTTACTTACTGGTTGTTAAAAGCAGACGCGAGTGTTCCTCGGTCCCCCCACCGGGAAATGATCGCTCCTGAACTTCCGTTAGCCAAACACCCTGGTCCCGCTGGTATGTTGATGAAAGAGTTTCACAACTCCACTATTTCGTTGCGTGGCTCCATGCGAGGTTCCTTTCGGAACTCGCCGGTCGTTTGTCGGAACGGTGGTGTTGTACATGTGTCGCACGACTCGCCAGGCCTGCACCGTTGGAAAAAACAGGAGGAACCAAACGGGTGTGTACGGGAAACGTCTTCACTTCTTATATGAAAACAAGGCAGAAATACGTCGTTTCTATTTGTCGGCACTACGTCGGATTTTGTGATATATTGGGTTATGTTTGTGACACTTCGGATTATGTCGGCAGCACATCGTATTTTCTCGGTATCTCGTCGGGTATCATTAGCCACCGATGATTTTCCGAATAGCTACAAATCAAGTAGTCGTGTAGCTTATGGTATACTCTGGTGTATATACCTTATTAGACAGTTTAGTGTACAGTACGGCTCGATATTTTACAAGTTATGTCGTATTTTGGCGAAATACAAATTATTATGAGTAAAATATACAGCCGTACTGTACATTACATTGTCTAATAAGTTATTTATTATCCAACTCTATAAAAATCTTACTTTTTTCCTTACAATTTTCGCCAAACAAAGCCTCATAGCTTTCAAAATGATCACGGAAGAAAAGCGCGGGAAAAACGGGTTTCAAACAGGTTTTTAGAGTCCAAATAACGCTCGTCTACTCGTAAGAAACAAAGTTGGATAATAATTGCATTTATTACATATACACTGCTATACTCACTTTCATCAATGTATAGATTATATATAGTTTGCACGGCTGGAGAACCCTGCACCTGTTATCAATATATAAATATCTGTAAATGAATTATATAATTCTAGGAATTTTAGAGCGTAAATGTTCGTTTTGGACGCACCCTTCAAGTGTCCATCACCCGAAATACGATATTACTGATATAGATTCTACATGAAGTGAACAGTTGAATGACAAAATGTTTTTTGATTTCAGTTTTGCGTTGATGTTCTATTTAAAGTGCCCCTGACCTCAAAATTGTTTATTGTCTTATTTGGAAGCACTTTTAAAATGATAAAGTAACTTCTTTTGAAGATTTTCACTTCTTCGCTTTCTTTGGGTAAATACGTACCTAAAATGAACAGGTTAGGACATTGGTTTCTTTGTGGTTGATTCTATTGTTTTATTGTTTTAATCAACCAATCACAAAACTTGATAGTATAGGTAGGTGATGACCCCTTTCTTTTTGAGATATATCAGTTTGTTTGATATGCAAATATCTGGAATTTCGTCACACATGCATAATGAGTTATTAGAGAATGTTATATATCTTTGCGTTCATGAAATAAAAACACTAAAGTGTGAATAACACGTGTGTGCGTGCTTCTCCCAAAAAACCAAACGTCTTGATTTTAAAGGATTTCGTTCGAGAATGAAAGAGATATACACATTTCTCCAATAAGTCATTATGCATGTGTGACGAAATTCCAGACATTTGCATATCAAACAAACTGATATATCTCAAAAAGAAAGCAAAGAAACGAAAATCTTCAAAAGAAGTTACTTTATCATTTTAAAAGTTCTTCCAAACAAGGCAATAAAACATTTTGAGGTTATGGGCACTTTAAAGGTTTGTTTATCCGAAATGTTAATGAGTGTGATGTCAAATCAGGAATTTGGCTTTCTTTCCTGCTTTTTGTGTGTGATAGACTGGTTGAGGATTTGAGCATAATCAATCGAGATATGGTCTGGAAACTCGGCAAACTTCAAAGCGACTATAATGAGCTACGTTTTGATGTTGAACCGTACCTTACACCGTGTACATCCTTTGTTTTAGGTTTATTAATATTTAAACAACACGGTTGAGCGATTAAACCCAAACGATTATATTGGATGATTGCTTCATTATACTAAAATACAATAGGTTCAGTGACCGTGCACCGTGCACAAAATTGCATAAAGACGAACAAAAAGATAGAACAAAGACTTTAGCTGATTTTCCAGACCATATCTCGATTGACTATGATTTGAGTGAAAAGGTTTACAACATCTCTAGCATAGCGTTTAACTGCTAACTTTTTACATAATCTCAAAGATATAATGGTAATTAGTAATCGTGCAGAGTTTCACTTCAAAATTCGTTGAAAGAAAGGTTATACTTTACGTGTGAAGTTTGTATTTTGGAGCGCCGCCATTAAAGTGGCCGAGTGCGAGAAGAATGAGTCGAGTAGAGCTTATGGCGCCATAGACTCAACAACTACAAAAGGGTCATATTGTTATTGTCAACAAAAGGGTCGTTGTTGTTGTTGTTGTTGAGGCTATAACGTCATAAGCTCTCCTCGACTCATTCTTCTCGCACTCGGCCACTTTAATGGCGGCGCTCCAAAATATAAACTTCACACGTAAAGTTATAACCTTTCTTTCAACGAATTTTGAAGTGAAGCTTTGCACGGTTACTAATTACCATCATATCTTCGAGATTATGTAAAAAAATTAGCAGAAATGTTTTCATCGGAGAACCACTTTAACGTTTCATCAACGTTTGAATTCGGTCAAATTTCTCTAGCAGAGAATATCGTATCCTAAACGATGACTGGCTAACGTCACACTCATTAGCATTTCGGAAAATCTAAAAATCATAAAACATTTTGGCATTCAATTATTCTCTTCATGTATGTAGAATCTATATCAGTAATATCGTATTTGGGATCATAGGCACTTTAATAATTCCGCTTAGGACTGCTGTTTATGATTTTCTCAAGAATAATACGCATCATGCTGGGGTAGCTGTGTCGCAGGCACTTCTGCGTTGGTATCAAACAGAAATTACAGAGCTTAAAGGCGCTGTTACACTGCGCAATGTTTCATGTAACTTGTCTCGCAACGGCTCAATCTGCTACGTTGTAGTTGCATGAAAGGGAGGTGTTACCCTGGGCAACGTTTCGTGCAACTTGACAAGTTTTGCCATCTGTGTTTGTGACAAGGTACGCATGCGCACGGAGTCAACAAAGAGGAAAATTGCGAGATAAGTTGCACATAGGGTATTACATTGTGCAACGCTGAAAAAAGTTGCTGCAATCATTACAGAAAGCAGAACTCGATTCTACTTTCTCCAACGATCACAGCAACTTGTGTCGCAACAATTTTCGCCGTTGTAAGGTATGTTACACACTGTGCAATGGTTCATGTAACTGGTTTTGTAACGGCGTTGCGAGACAGGTTACAGGAAACATTGGACAGTGTAACATCGCCTTAAGCAAGTCACGTCCTAGAACCACGGACGCCGTATTATTTCAATATAATTATCCATGCAAAACAAAGAAAATGAAGAATTTAGTCTCAAAATTAGTAAACTTGACGTCGTCTTTGTTACAGACGTCACTGAGGTTGTTTTCACGTTCTGAAGACAACGTTGATCAACTACTAGAACGTCAGTATCAGTAAGGCCAGTTAGTAAAGTTAAACGTTGACTTTGTTCTACACAGACATCACTGAGGGCGTTTTCACGTTCTGAAGACAACGTTGATCAACTACTAGAACTTCAGCATCCGTATGGCCAGTTAGGAAAGTTAAACGTTGATTAAATGGGTTTTTCCGAAACTTTGAAGCTTGAATGAACTACAGAAAAAATGTACTTATATCCTTCATTTCTACATTCAATTCAAACTTGCTATCTAACACCGTTTCAGTTTCTTAGTCTTCCATTGGGATTTCAAATCCTTCATTAACTTTGTTTTGTATATGTATAACTTTGAAATGAATAGTTGAATGGCAAAATATGTTATGATTTGTGCTTTGCGTTGATGTTCTAGAAAGGCCCGAAATGCTATTAACTGTAACGTCAACCCATGAATTTAGCTTTCTTTTCTGTTTTTCCTGTGATAGACTGGTTGAGGATTTGAGTGAAAACGTTGATAAGATATCTAGTATAAAGTAAATTGTTTCAACCTAGGAGTATCATTAGATATGTGAAGTTGATCGTCTAGGTTGTTATAGTCAGCAACAATTGTCTTTCTCAAGACTACAACAACCTGGACGATCCAACCTCGTTCCCAGGGCATTTTGCCTCCACGGCGGAAGGTCGGCGAAAATGGCCCTGGGATCGGCTGGCCATTCTATAATCCGATTGGCTTGTCATAAAACTCAATTCAGCCGAGTATAATTTATTCATCTAAATCTGAATGCTGTCTTCAAATTTTACAGCAAATTAGAAGTGATAGCTTTCGCTAAATTGGATATATGCTTCTTCATACCTTTTGTAAGAGATAACCATGGATGTATGGTGGATTATTAAGCTTGTTAGCTGCTTTTATGCCGACGAATGCTGACATGAACAACTCTGAAGAGCATTGAACATTTCTCAATTATTCAGGTCAACAAAGTAGACAAAGGCAATGGAACAAAGACAACAAAAATTATCATATCTAAACACCCAGAAATTCTGGGTGTCATGTGACCAGCCGATCCCAGGGCCATTTTCGCCGACCTTCCACCGGTGGAGGCAAAATGCCCTGGGAACGAGGTTGTGGTCGATCAACTTCACACATCTAATATCTAGTATAGCGTTCAAGTATATCATCAACGTTTGATCAATCAATCAATCAACTTGATTACGAGATTTAGAAAGGATTATTTACAAAGTAGTTGAGAAAACACGATATGGTAAAGGTTACTCCGAATAACTAGAAAGCTAATCCAGCTGAGTAACTATAAATTTCATTTACAACAATTACGGTTGGCAATAAAGCGATAGAAAAACAACGAAAAACAAACAAAAACAGATCACGCATAAAAGTACCAGACGAAGACTCCGAAGCATCGTATATTGTTTTTTACTCATAGGACTGTAAGATATTTTATTTAACTTTGAATTAGGTTAATGTGCTCTAGCTGCAGAAAAATTTATCCGAAATAATGACTGTGTTGACATCACAATCATCATTTCCAAGAAAACAAACCTTTCTAGAACATCAACGCAAAGCTCAAATCATAAAACATTTTGACATTCAACTATTCCGTACTTCATGTAGAATCTATATCAGTAATATCGCGTATTTGGGGTGATTAGGTACTTTAAATTAACTTTCAACCCTCATTCTTGTGTGAAAATTATTTTGAATTATAAACATAAGAACGAGGATCGAAAAGAGAATTTCAATGCACATAAAAGATTATGAAATTGGCGATCATTAAATTGGCGAATCTAAATAATAAGACACAAAATAATAAGAAAATTTTATTTCCTTGATTAAAAATATCTTTCTCCTTACGGAAGCCAACAATTTGGAATATTTCTGATTGGTCGCTTGAAATCAGGCGGACCTCGTGTAACACACCCCCATGTTATGGTCGTAAGCGGTACAGTGCTCCAGGAATTGTTAAATAATTGTAAATATTTAGAGTGAAATTTTAGCTGTAAATCAATATATATTATTATGTCCAGTGCTGTGTGTCCGCGCGCACTTGGTGACAAACCATGTTGTTTGACATTTGGACTCACCGCGGTGCCGCATTTTACGCACTGTGACATTAAAGTGCGCAATGAAACATTCAGTTGTAAAATAACTCTTATTTGAAAGAACTCTTGAAACTATAAAGACTAACCATTTTCAATGTTTCCACATCTCACTTCACTCTTGAGATATTGATATGTAAATGAACATACTTATGACATCACATTGCATAATAACTTATTGAAAACGCTTATATGCAGAATTTTTCAATAAGTCATGCGTATGATCATTTACATATTAAACAAATCTTAATATCTTAAGAGTAAAGTGAGATATGAAAAAGTTGTAAATGGTTAGTCTTTATAGTTTCAAGAGTTCTTTCAAACAAAAGAGTTATTTTACAACTGAATTTTTCATTGTATAGGCACTTTAAGCTGATAACACGATTTTTACGACGATTTTTATCGAACCATGTTGCCGCAACAAAAATTCATTTAAAATCTACGACGAATTATATGTTATAGATGACTTTTAACGCAACGATGTTGCTCTAAATACTGTCGTGAAAAATCGTCTCGTGATACGTCGGCTTTAATGAAGATCATGAATGTTGTGCTGCTAACTATAAGCAATGTTGTGTGCTATCAACTATGAACAATGTAGTGCTGCCAACTGCAACAATGTCAAAAATAACTACTCTGCAATTTTTATTTGTAATATAAATTACAACACTTTATTAAATTAGCCTATACGCAACCAGCGCTTTCGCTTAGTTCTGAAGTACCCGTTAGTGTCAGACGTGGGCGCGTCAGAAAGGACATTAGGGACTTTAAGATCTATGACGTCGTCCTCAAATCGTTAACAAGCAGAGTGAATGATAAGCATTTGAAAGAAGCCATCGTAAATTGACTATCGTGTATGAGGTTTGAAGCTTGTTTTATGACCTCCAAAACGCTCCAGTTCTGCTAAAATGATTGTAGTATTTGAGCTGAAGTCAACATTAAGGTCACAGCTCTCACCTTCAGCGAGTTCACGACTTCACGTTGTCCTGAAGACGTGAAAATGCTGAAAATGAATTGCGTTGTGAACAGAACGAGGACGGTGTTGAGAATACTCTTGGGACTACAAATTATTCATTCTCTTTGTTTCGCATGAAGAATTGTTTGTTTTGAAGGCTGCGTCGTCGAGTTTGTCGCGTCATAGATGTTAATATTCTGATTCATGGAGGGTCGAGGGGGTGCGGTCTATACTACTCCTGCAAAATGTGAATC
The DNA here is from genome assembly GCA_035772405.1 of Chrysogorgia sp. JL179-B06. Taxonomy (NCBI): domain Eukaryota; kingdom Metazoa; phylum Cnidaria; class Anthozoa; order Scleralcyonacea; family Chrysogorgiidae; genus Chrysogorgia; species Chrysogorgia sp. JL179-B06. Next base: position 2,064,390 of record JAYKKM010000469.1, on the reverse strand, counting down.
GTAGGAATACAATTTCGGAAAAGCAAACATTTATAGAACATCAACGCAAAGCTCAAATGATAAAACATTTTGGATTAAAAAAAAAACATTTAAAAAAAACAAAAAACATTTTAAAACATTTTTTAAATCATTCAACTGTTCATGTAGAATACATATATCAGTATTATCGTATTTGGAGGGTAGAGAAAATATGTTTTACGAAATATTTATTATAAGGCTCGTAAAATAATTCAAAGTATACTCTTTATGGTAAGAATTAGTTTTAAACAAGATAAATACATGTATTTTCAACAGTTCAAAGTGCAAAACTGTGAACTTCTATTCTATAGTCGGTGCTCTAACGTCGCTTTGCTTTTCTGGAAATAATAATTAATCATATTTATACAGGTTAGCTTGTTCAGTAATACATATTACTGTTATCAACCAAGAACCTGGTATCACTATAGTTTTAAAATAAAACTAACATTAAATTAAAAATTACAATACCAATTGATTAGAAAGGTCATTAAAACTTTTAAAGGACATTGGCAACACAAATTAAGTTTGTCTAATATGAAAGAACTCGTAAAATGATAGAGTAATACCTTTACAACTTTTCTGTACTTTACTTCATTTTTGAAATATTTCAGTTTGTTTCATATGTAAATGCCATGGTCCTGAATATGGGTAGATAATTTTCACTCATTAAAAATGTCATATCTCAGTGTTTACAACGTTCATTATCACGAGGAGTTATTATACGCACATTTTCAAGTAAATTTGTGGAACAAACTTGAAGATGGAACTAATATTCTAATGTTTCTACCAGTACCTGACGTCAGAGACCATCTCATTTACATGTCAAACAAACTGAAATATTTCAAAAACGAAGTAAAATTTGGAAAAGTTATATAAGGTGTTACTCTATCATTTTACGAGTTCGTTCATATTAGACAAACTTAATTTTTCTTGCCAATGTCCTTTAAGTTAAAAGATTGTTGACATCATAGAAAATAAAGTAAAAATCAAAATCAACGTTTTTACAATTAGTAGTTTTAAATGTTAATATCGAGTTCTCAATTTTCATGCCATTTTGAAGTTTGTTATAAAAAGTTTTGCTCCTGAAAATGCAAAGAATTTTCGTCCTGATTCTGTTTTAACTTTCGGAAGGGCCAGATTTTTATTATTTCCGTTACGAGCAAAATTTTGTAGGGGAGGGGAGGGGGGGCTGAGCATAACTTGCCCGAATAAATGATATGGATGATGTCAATATTACTGAAGAACACGAATTGCCATCATTTAGCCTAAGCATTATTACACATACACGTTTTTCATTAATGTACAGTACTGCTCAGAAGTAACCTAACGCTGCGTTCTCGTCCAGAACGCGTTCCGAACGCGTACCGGAACGCGTTCCGGAGCCGTTCCGGAACGCGTTCCTGAACGCGTTCGATTGAGATGGAAATTTTGTCGGAAGCTATTACCGAGGTCGGAAAACTCCGAGTGATTAACCAATGTAACAAATCACATTTATACGAAGAATGTATGAACTTGAGACTTGTGGCTTGGATCAATCAATGATGAGAGTGAATGAGAGTTGCGCATGCATAAGTAATAACTGAGTCAGTAGTTCAGACACAGACTTAATATAAATTTTACTCCGTGTTTGATTATCACGCGGCGCCATATATTTTTTAAAAACATCAGGGTTGTGGACGGATGGTTGGTACCTTTTTATATGAACGCTCTGTGTTTATTAAAAAAACACTCATCAAATTAATCTTTATTTTATTCATCTGTGAATTAAAACGACCGCTATAAAAATTCGTGACTGCCATGCTTCGCATGCATGCACATTGTAATGTGTGCAATGACATGTCGTTTCGCTACAAGTCGTTTTGCTACAGTATGTAACACAAAGTCGTTTCGCTTCCAGCGTAACAACTGTATGGTCGACTTACCAACAAACGATTTCGTTTTAATGGTTTATTGGTAAGTCGTTTCCTACATCTATAAGTTTATGTTTCGTTTTGGTTTCATGTCAGTTGGAAATTATTCTGAATTTTGATCTTGAAATATGCTCTGATAAATATGTAATCAATCTCGTACCCAGAGCCTGCGTTCCTTTATGATTGTCGATGGCGAATTTATATTTAAAGATTATGAGCTCGAGATTTCTATCATGATGTGATAAATGACGATGGCGAAGGCAGAGTCATCTATCATCTCATAGAAATTGAGAGCGAATAGACTATTGGCAAGCGCGGAGTAAAGTTTATAATGGCACGCGGCAACATCTTTATGAATCATCACTTATTGTTTTCACTCAACTGCCATGATTTTTAGTAACGAAATACTGACGTTTCGAGCGGACGTTTTACTCTGATGAAGGGCTCCGCTCGAAACGTCAGTATTTCGTCACTAAAAATCTTGATACCCTTTACCACCTTTTCACTTTGCTACTGTATATATCCAAAACCCTGTCTACGCGCACTCTACTTTTTAACTTTATACTATCGTGATATCGTCGGCCGGGTATTACATGTTCGAAGGTCGTTTTTGATTGACATGTTTACATGCTTATGTTCGGACGAAGCAAAACATACCGTAGATATAAATTCATATTAGACTCGCGTATACGATAGTGTAGCGAAACTAAACTACTCGTATCACAAGCTGTGGCGGTCAGCAATGCGCAAGAGCTCGTGAACCAAGACGTTTTGTCCATAATTTGTTTCGCCTGGATAACCGGCGATCTATATTATAATATCTATATATAACCGGCGAGTCATATTCGTCTATAAATTTGATATGTTCTTCTGTCACTTTTTGGCCTTCGACCACTGCGAGGAGCATCGTTCAATTGACCACTCATTCGATATCGCAAAAGAAAAAGACAGATTGCTTATCTTGAGATTTTAATTCCTTCCTCGATTAGAGTATCTTTTATTTTTGGAATCTTTACTCCAGCAGATCTCAAAGAAATTACTCTTTTTCTTGCATATAATGAAAGCTTTCTCATCGTAAAATATCTCTTTGAAACAAGATGACGCGAAAGAATCGGAAAGTGACGACAATTTCCGGATATGGCCGAACTGATCACGACATGTATAGCGCGTTCCGAACGCGTTCTGGAACGCATCCGGAACGCGTTCTGGAACGCGTTTTTGGTTAGGTTATTTCTGAGCAGTACTGTATATGAACATGCATTGGAAACATGTACATTAGGGTGGTCCGGGGGCATGCTCCCCTGAGAAAATTTTTGATTCCCTGAAAGTGTATTTCCTGCAATTTGGAAGCACTTTTCTCGTTTTTTCAGCCTCGGCAGTGTGCAGGATTCTAAGTATTTAATTACCGTTAAAGTAACACAGATTTTCAAAATTTAGACCGCGTGGATATCTCTCCCGCGACGCGCATATAGGGAATGCCTTGCACGACGGCAGAAGAGAAGGAAGGAAAAGCAATTGGCCACAAAACCAAATGTATTAGGTATATTCAAATTGAATATACGAGATTACGTTTAGACAACGCCCGGACCAAGGCCTGGCTATATGCCACTTTTAACCATTGCTAAACGAAGAACAACAATGAAATCCCAGAGAGCTATTTTTTCGGACAACGCCTTTTCCACGCGTATTTGTGTGACGCTAGGGCGCTAGGCCATTCAGACACAATTTCTGTTTCTTATGCAGTTCACTCTGGATAATTTCACAGAGTTCCTATATTATTATTATAATATTCCTTAGATTGATTAAAATGATGCTAATAATAAGAAAGACGTTTTTGTTACTCACGACGGAACACGACTTAGCCTTAATCCTATATATCTATTTATCATGCGGACGCATCCGAGACCATATCTTGTCGTTCCTCAGTCATCCTTTTCTGTTAGTGTTGCTACCTTAGCCTTTTTCCTTTTAGGTGCTATTTAATCCATAGCTGGAACTATTTGACCTATAGCAGCGAGGCATAGATGATACTCACACTTGTCCAAGGTGGGTCCCCAGACTATCGAGGGAAGGAGTTGTCTTACGTCTCCTATCATGAGCTACGGAAAACCGGTCCAATGCCATACCCATCGTCTTAATCCTACTCTCATTCTAAAAGCCCCATCTTGTAAAACTAGTACGTATCAAGCCTCTTACTTTAATCGCATTGCAAAGTTGTGGAACAGTGTTTGTAAAGTAGCTCCCTTTCCCGCCATTACTCAGCACTTTTGCTCTCTGTATTTGACTTGGATAAGACCTGTACGCCATTGTACGTTTCAATATTGTACTGTTTACGGAGAGGCGAAGTTATTCAGTTTCATACATGCATGTACATGAAATAAAGTTAAAAGCGCCACTACCTGGAATATGAAACTGAATAACAAGATTTATTATCCGCTAGATACATGTGGCCGTCTGGCCGTATGGCGCGGCAAGCTGGACAAATCGATGTTGTGTCTACTTGATGAGGACAGTATATGTTTAATGTGACGACACTACACCTTTAATATGATGATGCACCTTTAAGATTTGACGAGGTCGACCTTTGAAGTGATGACACACCTTTCATGAAGTGATGATCGACCTTTGAAATGATGATCGACCTTTGAAATGATGATCGACCTTTGAAATGATGATCGACCTTTGAAGTGATGACCGACCTTTGAAATGATGATCGACCTTTGAAATGATGATCGACCTTTGAAACGATGATCGACCTTTGAAACGATGATCGACCTTTGAAATGTTATCGCGAACAGAAATGAAGTATTCAACTTTCGAAGATATACATTATTTAGTTTTGTCCACTGAACATTTTCACCGTAATCTTTTTTTCTCTGCGGAAGTGGCGTGGATTCGATGAATTGTGTGAGGATTTTAGGAGAAGCACTCCTTTCTCTTCAGCAATGCAGGAACAGGAATGGAGAAAGACCCTTAGAAAGGCCAAGATTATTATTTATCAGCAGAGATCAGTTGGAGTTTCTTTGGGATTTAATAAGACGCAGTTCGGCAGTTATCGAGGATGATGGGTATCTCTGCTCGTACAATTAGCAGGCGGATGACTGAGTATGACTTGCAAAGTCCACAGTTTCATGACATTTATACAGATGAAGAACTAGACAGAATAGTGACCGAAATTCATCGACAGTTTCCCAATCCGCAATCTGGTTATAGGCAAATGCTTGCAATTCTAAAGACTCAAGGTATTTTAGTTCGGGAACGTCAACTTAGAGAGAGTCTTCGGAGATGTGATGCACTTGGATCAGCCTCAAGATGGTTTGCTGCAATCCAGAGGCGATGTTACAGTGTGGTTAGTCCTTTAGCACTCTGGCACATGGATGGAAACCATAAACTAATCAGGTAAGATTATTAGATTCCTCTAATCAATATAATAAGTATTATTGGCTAGTACTTTAGTGACATGTGATATTACCCTATTTTTCTTCTAGTTTCATTGCTGGAGGGCTAGTCTGTACTGTGCCAGTTTAATAGTTAATGATAGTGAAGATAGATTACTAAATTACTAATGACGCTTGCTTTAACAGGAAGAACAAAGAGTATATGGCATTGACTGGGAAGGTACAATTCCAAACAACATTGACAGTGAGGATTATGTACACGTACAAGTCCCAACCGCCCAAGTTGAAATTAGTGAGGAACAGAAAAGACATTTAAATTCACTGGTACAACCATTGGCATGTAGTGATCATTATGGAATTGATTTATACATTGAAGCATGGAACTTCCTATTTCAGCTAAATTAAATTTAGGTACTGCAAACAAATAAATTTATGCCATAATATAAAATATGGCAGCTTTTTATTGCATATTTAAAACCAATGACAACTTAAAACTTACAGAAGATATAGAGAGGGTTGGTCGCATGACAAACATAACATTTTCTAAAAGTTACAGTAGATAAGACTTCTTTCACATTTTACTTTATGAATAAATAATGTATGCCAAGAATTTATTAGAATTGTTTGCAATCATAAGTCATAACAGTGAAAAAGTAAGTATAGATTCTAGTTAAGGTGGCCAGTCACCTTTATAACATCTGTGGGAATTTAACATTATATGTAATCTATGGATTCTTCCGAGAAAAATTGTAATATATCTTGTCAGCCGAAAATTTCATCTTCATAGACTTTTTTGACATCTATGACATCACTTCTGTGATGAAAGTATGAAATTTTCAGCTGACAATATAGGTTACAATTTATCTCAGGAGAATCCATCGATTACAAATATGTTAAATCCCCACAGACATTATATACACTAATAAAAGATTGACTTTGTATGTAAATACTAGTACTTAGTTATTAATAATTTGCATACGTACAGTACGTTATCATTTCTACAGACTACAGTATGAGTAATTATCAACATTTCGAAGTGAACCCTGAAAATAGCCGAAACACCATATCTTGGTTTGTTCTTTAAGGTTATTAGGTTTTCACTTTTCAGTATAATTATATGTTTATTGGAAAATGTTATGTTTGTCACATGAACATACAAAGTCTCTATAGTTGAAGAACTGAAATATTATGTAACAAATATCAATCAATGTAGTTTTAAATAACATGTAAAAAATACAAACAATAGACAATTAAATACATGTGTATTAATGAAAATGTGTCTGGAAATAATGCAATTCTCTTATTGTGTGCCATAAAGTAGATCTCAAAAAGCCATTTTCTATTTTTTCTAATCTTTGACCATCAATAAATTTCCACTTTGACAGGATCCAAAACTTTGTCCTAGTTATAATCATAATATAGATATTAAGGTTATATGTAATATAACATTTCTCTGATGGGCCAATATCTTCAACCTTAATTGTAAAATAAGCAATATATTGTAACAATGTACACTGCAGTACTGCACCAAAATACAATTGTTTCATTGAGGCCCGTACAGATACAGTATATACATGTATAGCCTCAGAGGCTATACAGTACAGTATACTGTAATAAGCAGCTGCCTGTCATATTATAGTCTACCCTCTGGCCTCTACTTCAAATAATACAGCACTATGCCATTCTTTCAGTGGCTGTACAGACTTCAAAAATGTACAGGCTTCAAAAATAAATTCAGGTACATGTAGCAAAACACAAAAATTTGAACATTTACTTGTGAATTCCCTTCCACAAAGGTTCAAAATGAAAAGTTGGGAACCAGCCAGGTAAAATGTGCAACTATAATTATAGTAATATTGGACAACTTTGCATTTGATTGTAGGGATTTTTACCTTTAAATATGTTGTTATTTGTTATTGTTCCAATTGTTCAATATTTAAGTCTTTTTGTAAAGGTCTGACATATATATATTTGCTGATGCAATGTCCTCCTTCAAATGAAAAACATTATATCTTGCAGCTTGTCTTGGGTATAGGATTTCTAATTTAGTTGTTAATCTATACTGAGTTCGCAAAAGTTCATAACCACCCCCATTTTGGAGTCTTGGGAAGTTTTCCAATAGGAAAGTAGGAACATGAACCATTTTCTATAATCTTGATTTGGAGTTTCATTATCACTGGTACACCCCAAACATACAAATAGGTGTGTCATGTGTTGGGAAGTTTCAATGAAGCCGAATATTTCTGTTTCCTTTCATTCTTCTTGTCATTCGAAATGGTTAAGTTCATTTCTTGGAGTTTCTAAATTACAAATAAATTATACGAGTGGTCATTGTCAAATAGGATAAAAACATTTCAGACCTTCAAGGACCAAAGCAAACTTCAATTTCCCCCCTCCCAATCACCACCTTGATTCAATAATTCAGTATTAAATGCAAAATCATTAGACATAAGTGCAAATGGACTTGATAATTGAATGACGGAAAAGCGTGGCACTGTTTGATGTTAATAGAGATTGCTATATGACCATGTAAAGCACTGAGATCAGAGATTAACAAGTATTTTAATCTTTTGTGAGCCCCTCTCAACAAAAAAACGTTTTTGATCCCTAAATCTATAAAGGAGAGTAAAACATTCTTTGCCCCGCTATGCATTTGCCTACCAACCCCCCCCCCCCCCTCATATATAATGCCACTCCCTAAACATCATCTGAAAAAAGCGCCGGGAGGGGATTTTAATATTCAAACCTGACCATTTAAACTTAATGTTGCAAGGGATCATAGTTTTGGCAATTGACAAGAGGAACTTGGAAGAAAGTGAGATAAATGTTTTTGATGTTTTTAATGTTTTTGATACTATTATAATTATCATGAACCCACCATTTGGCACTAAAGAATAATACTGTCCAGAATTGATTTGCTTTTCCCAGCAAAAGCAATAACTTTAACTCAGGTACCCGGTGGCACATAGATACAGTTGTTACACAGTATAGCAAAAGGGGCTCAGGTAGGACTTAAGTACTGTATCACCTTTCGCAGTCACCAAGCTCTACCTAAAATCTATTAAATTTTATTTCTGGCTGTGACCACTGCACCACACCCCCAGGCAAACCCCAGGGTTAAATTGAAATTACTTTTAATATCTACAGCTTTGGCATTGTTCTGAATATTTATAAATGCAAATTGCAAAGTCCCCGGGGTGGAAATTGTCTTTTTTCATGTGCCAGGGGGTGGGGAATATGCAGTTTAGTAATTAAAAATATGCAAATCCCAGGGGGGTACCCTGGAGGGTTGGTCACAGTAAGAATTGAACCATGCTATTTATTATAAGGTCTATAAGGGTCCAAGAGAAGGAGGCAGGAGCAAAATAGCCCTATATTAGCTCCCCAATAAAGGAGGTATATGGCACTGCCTAATTACAATAAAAGTATGGAAACTGACCACTTTGAGTTTCAGGTGTATAACTATTATTTCTTAAATTGGCATTCTGGCTGTGTGGATTTTCTATAAGAAATTTTAAACATCACAGAAGTTTATAGAGTGAATCATTGTACAAACAAAATAAATTAATACTATATTTCTATAAAAGATCTTCATCGATTAAAGATAATTGCAAAATTTAATTAATTTAATTTTTCCGTTTACTTGTATTTGTAGTACCTGCATTTGCCTTCCAATCAATTCCAATCCATATATAAATCGTTTGGTTGTTCCGCTGATTTCTGATCATCATTTCAAAGGTCGATCATCATTTCAAAGGTCGGTCATCATTTCAAAGGTCGATCATCATTTCAAAGGTCGGTCATCATTTCAAAGGTCGATCATCATTTCAAAGGTGTGTCATCACTTCAAAGGTCGACCTCGTCAAAAGCCTTTGTATTCATCTTAAAGGTGCATCATCATATTAAAGGTGTAGTGTCGTCACATTAAACATATACTGTCCTCATCAAGTAGACACAACATCGATTTGTCCATCTTGCCGCGCCATATGGCCGACGCTTGTCAATAGCTTTTTAAAGCTTTTCACACAGATTTATTTACACGACCAGCAAGAACATATTCTGATATTACCATTCTTCTTAAACTTTGTAAAGCTCTGAGCTATATTCATATTGTAATTCACAGATGATACAACATCATCTTTACATTGATTCTATTTACGCAAAATTTTTACTGAACTAGTTTTGAAACGGTCAGCTCAAGGTCGAAGGTCAGGTTTCCAGATATTGGAAGTCTGACTCTGATTGGTCAACAATAGGCAATTCCCGCTATAGCAATGCATCATGGGAGTTGTGGGATACTTTCACTTTCAGACGAAATGGCCGCCACGAAGCGAGCATTTTGCTTGAAAGAATTACTGGCTTTTTTAATAATATTTTCTTCCACCAAAGAGAATTTTACAGTTCTCATTAGGATTGTGAGGGTATGAACCACATTCTGTGCCAAAGGCAGTGAAATCGCAGCTGAAATAAGTGAGAAAATGACTTCAGAGTGATTCATGGAGCGACTATTCTTCGAATAAAAACGTTCTTGAAGAAGGGCCTTTCTGGACATTAGCGGGTGAGTAAGCGCATGGATTGCTGCACAGTAAATCATTCGGCTTCAGTGACATGTATGAATGGTTGATCTGTCAGGATCGCGTAGTTGTTGTGCTGGCATGTATTTCTTAATACTTTTTTTGCTTGTTGAAATTGACAAGGTCTGGCGTTGTGCTCGATCAGTTGTTCGATAACTTCTCCTCGCGAGACAATGTTTTTTAAATTGTTTTGGCGCGAAATAAACCTGTTTCAGGTATTTTACAAAAGCTCCAAGTGCAAAGCACTTTCGCCTGGTTTCTTGTCGTTGTTTTCCTTTTCTATTTCCATTGTTGTCGTTGGTTCGTATCCTCTCAAAATAACAAGTAGGTTCGAGAATTAGTTTAGGTTGTAAATATAATTTCAGGACTATAAATTCACTAAATATTTTGAAAAACTATAGAGTTTTTTACCAATAAACCTTTTAAAATATTTAATGTAAATATAGGAAATAAATCTCTCAATGTAAATATAGAAATATTATACTTATAATAATAAACTAGTCCATGTAGTTAAACCATAGTGTAGTTAAATCGTAAGAATAATTCTAAATTTGTAGTTTAAATAATTTGTAGTTTATATAATAAAGTTATATCATAAAATATACAGTATATATATTTTATGATGGAGGATGAACCTTGTACTTCAGTGGAGGAAAAGGAACAATTGCTAGTTACAGAAACTACAAGAAATAAGAGCTTGAAAAAGAAAGGAAAATGTGGTGGAACATGTTGCTGTGTCCCTAATTGTGTTAGCAACTCTAGAAAAAATCCAGAGCTCTCATTTTACAAATTTCCAAAAGACCCCAAGCTAAGAAAGACTTGGTTACATTGGGTGAGCAGAACTGACTTCACACCAAATGAGCACCACAGAGTTTGTTCAAAACACTTTGAGGGTGGGAAGAAGACTTATCTGGCAACATACCAACTCTTGTACCCAAACTTATCAAGCCTACCCCAACCAAACCTCGACCAACATACAGATGTAGGGAAAGAACTCAGACTGTGCTGGATGATTTCCAAGGACACTCTGAACACATGCAAGATAAGCTCCACAAACTCGAGGATTTGGTTGAGTTGCTGAAACAACAAAAGCAACAACAAGAAGTTGATATTTTAACTCTCAGGGAAAAGCTTGACCAACAAACATTTTCTGTTCAACGCTTTAAAAGCAGTGATGCTGATTTTGAATAATACACTGGATTTTCAAATTACAGTATACATTCAAAGCTCTGTATGATTATCTTTGCCTTGCATGTTCATTTTCAGTTCCCCATTGACAACTTGCATTTCTTGCTGTGTGAGATGTCTTAATGACTTTGTTTATTATGCTCTTAGGGTAGATGGTTTGTCGTCTCTTCATCACTGAGCCAAATATTGATGATGTCAACCGACATCTTCTTTGGGCATACCATTCTGCACAATCACTCTGTGCACGTGTGTTTTTCTCTATTTCTAAACATGTCTTGTTGTCGACTAGTAATCTGTCTTTGACAAACTCTGTGCATTTTTGTTGTACGGGAACTGCAGAAAAATCAATTTGTTCATTTAATTTTGCCAGGATATGCTGTCTTATAGCTGTTGCTTCTAGTTTACTTCCTGCTGCTTCTGCATTAAGCACTCTCTGCCTGGATGGTAATTTGTTGACATCAAATTCACATGGAATGCAATCATTGTCTGTGAGAAGTACAATTAAGGAGCAATTACTTCCAGCTGTTTCCAAGCCTACTTTAAGTCGTTCCAAGTCACTTTTGCTGATCTTCTCTGATGTTGAACTATACATTGCCCTCTTGCCTTCTACAATAGGACGTTTACGGCCATTTTTGTCCTTTTCATAGCTATCTTGGGGGAAAATAAGATCCTCAAAAAGAATGACTTCCTGTGATACAGCATTTTTGGGAACATGCCACTGTTGAAGTTCCTGAGTACACGTTTTGTCATCGGGTATCTCAGTCAGTCCTAACTCTATAAAGTCCAAAAGTTGAAACAAAAGGACTGCTACATGCTTGCAACGACCTCCAGCAGGGCAGTAACATTATACAAACACAATATCCCCAGAGATTTGGTCCAAGTGAACATAAACCAGATACTCTTTTTTTGCATTTGGGCACTTACTTTACAACGAACAAGGAAATGGACTGCTTCAGGACCTTTCTTTACATTTGGTTTGACCTTGATTTGTGTTGTAAACCCAGCCTTAAAAAGGCGATATCCACCTTTCTTGTGTTTTAAGGCCTCTGCAGGCTTGTGATCTGCTGTTTTTTCATATTCAAAAATTAAGTGTTCTTCCAATTTTTGATATGAAAAGCCAGGGATATCTGTTAAGTTCTTTGTCCACATTTCACCTCCTGGAACTAGCAATTGTATCTCTCTTTTACTCTCCACTGAAGTACAAGGTTCATCCTCCATCATAAAATATATATACTGTATATTTTATGATATAACTTTATTATATAAACTACAAATTATTTAAACTACAAATTTAGAATTATTCTTACGATTTAACTACACTATGGTTTAACTACATGGACTAGTTTATTATTATAAGTATAATATTTCTATATTTACATTGAGAGATTTATTTCCTATATTTACATTAAATATTTTAAAAGGTTTATTGGTAAAAAACTCTATAGTTTTTCAAAATATTTAGTGAATTTATAGTCCTGAAATTATATTTACAACCTAAACTAATTCTCGAACCTACTTGTTATTTTGAGAGGATACGAACCAACGACAACAATGGAAATAGAAAAGGAAAACAACGACAAGAAACCAGGCGAAAGTGCTTTGCACTTGGAGCTTTTGTAAAATACCTGAAACAGGTTTATTTCGCGCCAAAACAATTTAAAAAACATTGTCTCGCGAGGAGAAGTTATCGAACAACTGATCGAGCACAACGCCAGACCTTGTCAATTTCAACAAGCAAAAAAAGTATTAAGAAATACTTGCCAGCACAACAACTACGCGATCCTGACAGATCAACCATTCATACATGTCACTGAAGCCGAATGATTTACTGTGCAGCAATCCATGCGCTTACTCACCCGCTAATGTCCAGAAAGGCCCTTCTTCAAGAACGTTTTTATTCGAAGAAAGTCGCTCCATGAATCACTCTGAAGTCATTTTCTCACTTATTTCAGCTGCGATTTCACTGCCTTTGGCACAGAATGTGGTTCATACCCTCACAATCCTAATGAGAACTGTAAAATTCTCTTTGGTGGAAGAAAATATTATTAAAAAAGCCAGTAATTCTTTCAATCAAAATGCTCGCTTCGTGGCGGCCATTTCGTCTGAAAGTGAAAGTATCCCACAACTCCCATGATGCATTGCTATAGCGGGAATTGCCTATTGGAAAGGAATTTGCTGCTCGGGTAAGCAGCCGGTAGTTGAGGGGAATGAGAACGAACTCTAACTGACGGCTTCGAAGGAGACTACGTTTTTCCACGCGTAGCAAATCAGCCTTTACGTACGTTGCCTTTACGCCAACCTCGTACCCAGGCTTTTCACATGCTCGGCGGAGTCCGCCGAGCGTGTGAAAAGCCTGGGTACGAGGTTGGTATTTACGCACGATTAATGCACATACAAATTTACGCGACATTGGAATTATTTTTAATGTTCAACTTTAGTTTTGATTTTGGGTCTTTCTTCTGAGTTGTTTTTTTCATTTATTTTTGAACAATTCCATTTATCTTTAAAAGTTTATCTTTTACTACTGGTTTTTAAATAGCTTAACATTCTATTTTGATACCAGTGAATAATTTGTTTTCAAAACATTAAACGTACTACCGTGGTTTATCTTTGCGGCCAGTCAAATTTCTTGTAGATATCACATTTCGTTTTTAAGCCTCGGATGTTAAGCCCGAACTTCTCCAATTTCCTGCCATGGCCGCCGTTACAGCTCTGCCTCCAGCCAACCTCCTTCGCCGTCGTCTCCGGGAATGCCTTTCTACGAACATTCGGTTTTTCAGGAATTCTGTTGAAATTCACAGATCTCTTGCTGGAGGACCCTCGGGTAGACGCGTTCTTGTTTCTTCCTCTCGAGTATAACTGAATGTAAAATATATAATTAATTTAAATGAAGAATTCATTTCAATTTTATTATTATCAATTCAGACGAATTTTGCAATGCGACGTAAATTCGTCGCCGAGGTATACGTCGAATTTCAGTCGAATTTAATCGATGTTCGCATCTTAAAGTGGCTCGATAGTGAAAAATTGCTAAAAAAAAATTTTCTGTAACTACTAAATTTTGCATATAGGACTATTGTACTTTTTCTCAAAAAAACTGTTGTTGGAAAATATTGCTTATTTTCTTCAAAATTAAGGAGACTACTCCAGTCTCCCTACTGTTGAATGGGACACTTCAATGATGGATCCAGAACAATTTTGTCTGTGTTAGAATATCTTTGCATTGACCCTAGGGTCCTACAAAAGCATGCAAAAAGATGGACAACGATAGGATTCGGGAATCACGCATAAAGAGCTCTGATGCCTCTAAGCAAAGCCACAGACAAATAAGACAGAAGAAATTAAAGGGTTACAATAAAACCCAGGAAGCAAAGGAAGGGCCCCAGTATGAGCTTGGTGGTTTCTAATTGGGAACATTGAACTTTGCTTCAAGTTGAACACTCTGGAATTTTTTGTGATATCGTCATATTTTACATTCATATATGAACTTTTCACTGTGAGTTCATACAGGTATCTGTGCAATGACCTATTATTTCTTGTTAGACTACTCCAAACAATATCTAGAGCCTTTGGAAGAGATGTAATTGGAGATTTCCCCCCTTATTTTTGAGAAAGGCTAAAATATATGAAGGCATTGACATATATGCAAAATAATAGGTCATTGCACAGCTCTGGTATTACATGTATCACTTATAAAATTTCAGACCCTTAGCACTTTCCTGTTTGGAGAAATCACTATTGGCGTGATCTACAGTTCGATATCTTTGAAAAGGGTGGAAAAGGGCGTGACTGCTTAGCAATTAAAGATACGGACCAAATTTTTTTCGTAAGTAAATACTATTAGACCATTGTAACTACTTATGTAAATAAAATGATTAGAATAACATTTGCACTATGATAAATATTAAATAGTGCTCTCAAAATGACCCTAAAAGGAATTGGACTTTTGCTTACTTCTTTATCTTTGACAAAATTAAAAGAAAACAATAAAACAAGTACAAGAAAAGATGGTGGACACGATATATTCTTTATATTACGATATATTCTTAGGCGAAAAGAGCTAGGGGAATATCATCGCCTTATCACCGAGATGCGTCTTACTGACCACGAATCATTTTATTGGTATTTTCGCATGACACCAGAAAGATTCGACCATCTCCATTCCATTGTTCCATTCCATTGTGGGTCCCCTGTTGACTAAGACGTATCTGTTTAGAGAGTCGATCAGTGCAAGTCAACGTCTTGTCATTACACTACGTTTCCTGAGTACCGATAACTCCCAGCTCCCAATATCATTCAGTTTTCGTGTCGGACATTCCACCGTTTACAACATAATAGAAGAGATCTGTCATGCACTATGGATTACATTACAAGTCTAAGATGAATATAATTGAGACTGTCGAATTTAACGAGTTATATAATAATAATAATAATATAGCTTTATTTAAACAGTAAATACATTTCCAGCCTAAGCTGTTCTCCCAAATGCCTCTGGTCGTCTTAACGTCGAAGTTGCGTCGATATAATTGAAGCAATTAAATTCGTCTATTATGAATATGCGTCGTTTAGCGCCAACCTTACTTTATGACGTCATTAGTTGTGTGAGTGAAATCAATTTTCGTCTATATTTCAGCAAGTGTTACTTGGAAAATAACGAAACTTAACTGGCAAGTTGGCCACCCCAACTCTAATATTTCTGTTAAGTTTCGTTATTGTCCAAGTAACACTTGCTGAAATATAGACGAAATTTGATTTCACTTACACAACTAATGACGTCATCAACCTCAAATTTCAAATGCTCCTATCTAGACAACGGCAAGTGATAATTACTCGGGCTACTGTGGTAGCAAGAGTCTAATTTTCGGCTCTGTTTTGTCTGGTCGTGAAATGGCAATTATTTATTGCATGCATCATCCATCAGGCTTTGCGAAACTTAGCGTTATAAATATGCTAATCTTCACGCGTGCTTTCTTTCTTCGCTTCTGTTCGAAGTCAAGTGTTCTTTCTTGGACAAGTTAACACATTCACAGACATAGGTATTGGTTAGTATATGTCGCTGGCAAGTATCGTGGTTTTATATACGCTCACAATGCTTACAATTGCACACGCCGATCGTGGTAGCAGCCCAAAGTTAATAGTAAAGTGAAAAGGTGCTAAACTGCCAAGATTTTTAGTGACGATTTTTAGTGGCAGATTACCACCTTTTCACTTTGCTATAAATCCAAAACACTGTCTACGCAGCGCTCTACCTTTTTACACATTTTTATAGTATAGCCCGAGTTAACGCCAACCGGGCGTCTTGTTAGAAAATTGAAATGGTATTTTTCATTTTTCCTGACATACTCGAAAGAAGAAGAATATGGAAAGCGAGGGAAAGATGTATGAAACTGGAGACCGGTAGTGAAGGCAAAATAGAAGAACGGAACACCCCGTGTAATGTATTTGTTTTCACTAACCTGTTGATATTCTGTATGAAGATATTGCCAGCGATTGGCTGTGTTTCTAGCGTTGCTCTCAGTTCGAATGCGGTCCTTCCTTTAAAGAAGAAAGTTGACAAAGGTACACGGTAATCAGATACTAAATTTACCAATCACTTTTATGGCAGCTTAAATTTAACATCGCTTCTGATTGGCTCTCGCGCCAGCTCCATTTCTCGATGGAGTACGAGAATTTTATGCGACCCAAATTTGGGGAACAGGTATTCTAAAAATCGTCGCAAATGAACAGAGGAACCAGGCGGAAATCGAAGTCGAGTTAGGAATACTATTACCAAGCAAATAGCTTTAAAAAGAGGCAAATACTAACGTCACATAACATCAAGAGAGAGTGACAAATATAGAAATGGCTAAATGGGACTAGGACTCAAAAAGACCTTGCTGTTTTTGTCTGTTATTGTTGTTTTTGGCTGTTATTTTTGGTTAGGTTAGGGTTAAGTTAAATGTTAGGATCAAGGTTAGGTTTGTTAGGATTAGGATTAGACTAGTTCTTGAAAATGGGAAGGTCTTTTTCATGAAGTAATCCTTTTTAACCTTGTCCGACAAATTAAACCCGCCCTACACAAGACCAAGTTTTCCTAATTGACAAGTTTAGTTTTCTCCTGTGTGCATGACATAAATTGACAAGTAGTTTTCATTGACAAGCAGCCTTGTTCAAAGCTTGTCATGCCAGCTTTTGAAAAAGGGAAACTTTTTCTGGTATATGGCGTCGTCAAGGAAAGCTTGACAAGAAATATACGTGGTAGGTACAATTTTATTCAGCAGAGGGGCTGACTGAGGCCAGTCTCTTCAGCGGAATGGGTTAACCTGTATGATATGGTAGAGTATGTATGATATAATACACTAATATAATTTCAATTTTGGACATGAAAGTTTGTGCCATCTCTCCCATTTCTGGTAGTAATGCAGACAGTTGGAAAAGACAAGAAAAATGTCTCATTTTCAAAATTGGAACCACTCGTCCTCAGGGACTCAGCAGAAACAGTGGCACAGGTTCATTCGCGAGCATTGGTTCATTCCCGAGCACAGGTTCATTCGCTAGCATTGCTGCATACGAAAATCTATTTCACTAGAAAAGTAGTCTGGAAAAATGTGTTCGTCGTGCACACGAGCAAGTAAAACTTGTAAAGGAAATCAATGGGAAGGATATTTTGCGAGTGTGGAAATTTTTTAAGACCCAACCAAGACCAGTTGCGAAAAATGCAACTCCAAGTGAACTCACGCGGCCTCTGCAAATCTAGTGCGGCGCTCTGACAACTGTAAAACTAGGTTGTGTGTACGGGGTGTAATTACAATTAATGAAGGAGGTATAAATAGCTAAACCAGGGTTCATCCTAAGGAAGACTTAGAACTGCACATTTCCTAACATTAGTTAAAATCTGATCAAAATGAGTATCACTGTGGCCACGCGAAATATGGTGTCACTAGTAAGACTGGGCACTAATAACAAAATATTGTCTTTCCAAAACTGGCGAAATGGTTAATTAGTCCTACGTTAATAACCACTCTCAATACGGAATGAAAACATGATGACATTTTAATAAATTTATGTCTTTGATGTTCTCTCGTTAATTACATATAAACAAAATACTGTAACATCAACATTAGATTTGCATGTGACTCTTAAATTTGGTAGTTTGATATTAATTTAAACTGATAAGTGATAAAAGTTAATGATTCTACTTGTCCGTGTTAAATCGAACACATCTAAAATATAAGTTCTGCCGACTGAAACTCGTAAAATGATTTTTGGGGGGTGTTGCACCCCCCACACATCCCGTAACTCCGGGCCTTTAGGGGACAGAAAATGTTGAATACCTTGGGCCGTTATCTAATAAGGTTTGTTTTCATATATATCATACTTCAGACTTTTCGACTCAACATTTCCTCCAAAAACTCATTTTTAGTATTGCCCATTTTACATTTAGAACTGCCCATTTTGGAAAATGAGACGCTTAAGATGACCCCTGAAATAAACTGTTACATAAATAGAAAGTTATCATTCTGTGATGATACATTTTATTCTTCCATCGTTCCGCCCTTTTAACTTCCACTTTATCACTTTCTATATTTATTTCAATTAATATTCTAATGAATATTGTCCAATCACATTTCCGTATTTAGTCACGCGCAAGGCTTTTATACCTGATAAAAGCCATGAATACTAATCAGCATGAAAATTATATAAAGTCTTTACGAACTTTATATAAAATTCCTGCTAATTTGCATTTCATACATCAACCCAATTTACCTGTAATAGAAAATAAAAACCAGTACACTCCCTAGTGATTACAATCAATTGTTTTTGAAGCTATTTAAATATGATAAAACGCTCCTTCTCGTGGTTTAAATACTACGTAACGTTTAGCTAGTTAGTCCTTCCTTCATTCATTGTAATTGTCACTCTGTTGATGTTACGAGTTTAGTAACGAAATATATTAAAATGTTTAATTAGTAACGAAATTATTACAATGTTTTCAAATAGCAATTAGCGTTATCAAATAGCATTCCTAAATTCCTAATAGCATTCCTAATTTCAATTATTTATTGAAGAGTTTTTCAATTATTATATACATACCATATTTCATTTTCTGACGCACTATTAGCCCAATAACTAGGACCGCGATGTAAGAACTGCATCTCTTAATGACGTTTCTGTCCAGAAAATTCACGGTGGATCCAAAGGGACGCCACGCCAGTGACGTCACAATTAGTGTACCCTGATTGTTTTTCTTCGTTACGTCATCAATTTATGAATCAAGGTTGCTCGCGCATCAAAGCTTTTTGCGGTGGGATAGGAAAGAAAGTGGACCAATGTCTTGGGTTCCAGAAAACACATATATATTTTTGCGAGCTCTTGAAATTGTTAAATTTACAACCTTTCTATATCTCGCTTTTTGTTGCAAAACTTCATATCTTACTATTTGTGCCAAACTCATAGAGACAGAACATTCTTGGTCACAAAAAAGTAAGTTATATACGCGGTGAAATTAAATCGCCTTTGCCCAATAGACCTTATCCACTCGTTATATCCTCGTTTCTGTTTACATCGTTTGTTTACATTGCATTATATAAACATTGCACAAGAAGTATATTGCGGATTTGTTTCCCACGCTTGAGCTTTTCCGTCTAAAAAGCGTGTTATAAGAAGCTGTTCTGTTCCTAAATGTGGATAATATATTTAACTACTACTCGCGCCTTCGCCGCAAATCTATTCCGTTCAAGTTTGTTGACATATGGAGGCCCTCACGTTTGAAATATCACACATGCGCAGAACGGAGTGGACGGCACCTTTAATGACTACTACTACCAGAATTAAGGCAGAATCCTTTTGTGATGTTAAGTCGAGCAATAGCGTAGCGTTAATAGCTCAAAATGCGGACAAACAAACCAAATTTGACTCACAAATTATTGCAAATGAGCTATTTTCTTTTGTTATGGCTGCAAGAAGTTATGGGTAAATGCGGACAAACATGGATACTCATGACGTCATCTCGACGGAGCGCTATTGTTTTACATCTCCCAGAGGGAGTTTAACATTAACATAAGAAGGGAAATCTCATTTAATATTTAAACCATTTGAAGAAAGGAAATCTCGCAACGAATTATGGTAGTAGTAGTCACTAATAGATTCACACGTCATAATGGATAAAGGACCAATGAACAATTTTATAATTTTGCTTGAATCTCCCCGAAAATTGCGTGGCGTGACCCACCGGGAGATTTCCAGGTCGAATAGTTTCCCAGGCCCTATATTTGAGCTACACCGCCCCTGATTGAGGGCAATTGCCCTACGCCTATGAAATCAGCTGCTAATACCGTAAAGCTTCCCCTGGATGTCTTCGCAGAGGTCCGCTCATGGTTATTAGTCTATGATGTACACATTTTGCTTGTATTTGTATAGTTTAAATGTCTTGTAATACTTATTGAACTAACGCAAAAATAATGTGGAGACATGCATGATCTCAATGAAAGAACCGATAAAAACGTAGTACAAAGTTTGGCGAGAAGTATGTTTGTTGTCACTCAATTTTTCATTCATATCCAAAATTTTACTGGCAACGGACGAAGAAAGAAAATAAGAAGTATAAATATTATTTGGATACAATGCCAACCTGCATTGACTCTATATTTTCAGGGCCGCATTATCCTATGGGCAAAAGGGGCAGCTGCCCAGGCCCCGCGTGAGCAGGGGGCCCCGGGCTCATGAGAAAAAAGTTTGTTAGTTGCGAAACGACTCAAGGGATATTTGAATTTTGAGTTTTTAGTAACTGTACAATGTACATACTGAATAGTTGTGACGATTAAAAAATCTATTTCGATATATGCGCTGTACAAACCTTCCTTCCCGATACACAAGATAGGAAATAGTGAAATTTGCTCTATTTCTCTCGAAAAAAGTCTGGGAACTACACTTGAACCCACAAGAGTAACTGAAATATCAAGTACCATGATTGACTTGGCTTTCAGCAACAGACCTGAGCTTATAGTTAGAACTAGCGTTGAGCATATTGGAATAAGTGACCATAGCCAAATTATTGTTACCAGAAAAATATCAATTCCAAGAAAAGAACCGAAAATTGTTAAAACTAGACAGTTTAAAAATTATAATGTAAATGCCTTTAGGGCAGACTTGGATGAGATTCTTCAGACACTATCAAGTGGGGAGATTGACCCAAATGCTCTATGGCGGGAGTGGAAAACAAAATTTTTATATGTAGCTGATATACACGCACCATCGGTAACTCGTAAGGTTAGAAGTGAGTATGCTCCTTGGCTTACAGATGCAATAAAAAAGTTTATGTATCATAGAGATTTTTTGAAGAAAAAGGCCATAAAAACAGGGTCAACATATACACATCAAGCATTCAAAAGAGCAAGAAATGATTTAAACAAACTGATTAAAAATACCAAAGCGAATTACTATATGAATGCTCTTAACAAAAATATAAAAAATCCAAAGGAAATGTGGAAAACAATCAACAAATTGACAAATAAGAAATCTAAAACTACTCATGTAAATGAAGTAAGTGTCGATGGTCAGGTTATTACGGAATCTCGAGAAATTGCAGATACCTTCAATACATTTTTTGGTGAGATTGGTCCACAGTTAGCTGATAATTTACAAGAAAGTAGCACATTACCAAGTGATTATATTACTCCAAGCTGTTCTAAGTTTGAGATTCAAACCGTTACAACAGCAGAAGTATTTAAGTCCATTTCCGCAATCAAAGTTACTAAAGCATCAGGACAGGACGGGATCTCACCAAAAATGTTGAAGGAATCGGCCGACATTATAGCCTATACCCTGACCATTATCTTCAATCAATCAATATTGACCGGTACTTTTCCAGATGATCTAAAAGTCGCAATTATCGCACCTATATTTAAATCAGGGGACAAAACACAAACTACTAACTATAGGCCTATTTCTTTACTATCAGTTGTTGCAAAGTTATTTGAAGGGCTGATTTCAAATCAGCTTATTGTGTATCTGGAGGCCAATGACATACTCTCTCAGGAGCAAGCTGGGTTTAGAAAGAACTACTCCACACAAACTTCGCTCCTTGCTACCACTAATAATTGGTTAATTAATATGGACAAAGGATATTTAAATGGAGTGATCTTTCTGGACCTAAAAAAAGCTTTTGACTGTGTAAACCATGAAATTTTAATTAGAAAAATGGCTCTGTATGGCTTCAGTGAACACACGCTGGATTGGTTTACATCATACCTTTCTAATAGAATCCAAATTTGCAAAGTCGAACAAGTCTTATCAAAACAAGAAATTATCAAATGTGGAGTTCCACAAGGCTCCACTTTAGGGCCTTTGTTATTCTTAATATATATTAATGATTTGCCAAATTGTCTTCTGCAATCTACCGCCAGTATGTTCGCTGATGATACAAACGTAACGACAAAAGGAAAGTCAGCTGTTGAAATTGAAAATATATTAAATATAGATTTAGATAAGATTCATCAATGGTTGTTAGCAAATAAATTAACCTTAAATAAGGAGAAAACTGAGTATATGATCATTGGCTCAAGACAAAGACTTGCAACTGTAGATAATGACCCAAATATAAAACTAGGGGAAACTCATATTAAAAGAGTAAGAGAGATAAAGACATTGGGTATTATTGTCGATGAACAACTTTTATGGAAAGGCCATGTCAATAATGTTGTTACTAAAGCTTCAAAAGGAATCGGTATGCTTCGTCGCATGAAAAAGTTTGTTCCTAAACCAATTTTGATAAATGTGTACAATGCTATAGTTCTCCCACATTTTGACTATTGTAGTCTTGTTTGGGACAATTGTAGTATTTGTCTACAAGAAAAATTGCAAAAAATGCAAAATAGGGCAGCAAGAGTCATTACTGGAAGATCATATGATGTGCCATCAGCGAACGTGCTGGGGGAATTAGGCTGGAAATCGTTGGAAGACAGAAGGAAATATAATAAATTATTATTTATGCATAAAATAAAACACAACACACTTCCAAATTGCATGACCAGCATGTTTAGTGTTAACAACAATTCAATATATAGTCTACGCAGTAATAACACTGACTACGCCTTACAAAAACCCAATACAAATTTTATGAAGAAAAGTATTGCTTATTCTGGTGCTAGTCTGTGGAATAATCTACCAAAAGATACTAAAAGAAATAAATGCTCACTAAAGCAGTTCAAGGCTATTCTCTCGGGCAACTAAGTCTAAGTATTCGGTTAATGGTTTTGTAGTTTTAAATAGATTTTAGTTAAGATTATGTATATTTGTTTATTTTTTGTCTGTTGTATATTATTTATATATTGTATATCCTGTAATTTTTAATTAATGTATTATTGGTATAAACGGCCCCTTGGAAACCAGATGCCTACGCGCTCTGAAGGGCTACCGTTTTTAAATAAGTTTAAATACAAATACAAAATACAAATACAAATACTTGGAGTTGGAGATCGCCGTAAGTAAAGGTTTGCGATCGCTTCGGCTTTCTGTTAGAATTTCCAACAATGCAACCAGGCTCGATTCAAGCTGCTGCAGAAACGTTGACTGCTTTCTACTCTAACGATCTAGATGCGAATTTTGGCGATGAGCTGCTTCAGTTCGAGTCTTTTCTCGGAGAATTCTTGAATCAGAAAGAGGAAGACTGTAGCATGGAACAATTCATGTACTCTCTCATCATCGACAAATACGTTCAAGCTATTTAAAGTAATGTTTCCCAATGTAGAAGTCGCACTCAAGATATATCTCACCTTGATGGTTGCGAATTGCTGTGGCGAGCGATCTTTTTCGAAGCTTAAACTGATTAAGAACTTGATGCGCCTTACTCATCTTACTATATCACGAGCCTGGATTCTGACATAGTGCGCGGTTTAGATTTGAGTGAAATCATCCATATTTTTGCGTCACGAAAGGCACGCAAAGTACTTGTGCTTCAACAACATCAATAGTCTTATAATTGACAAAATGAACATACTATTTGACAGCGTCTTGAAGTTTCGTGCATTTTGTGTACTTAAACCTAACTATTATTTCTATTAGACTGACTCAAATATATGCTTCCGTCTTCATGCCCATTGTTTGAAATATATTAAACGTTGAGAATTTGTCACTCTATATTCTATTTATAACTTATTCTATACAAGACAAAAAGAAACATATTAATTGACCCGTACATACAGATGATAAATTAACGTAACTTCAATGCATGGGACCACTTACAACTTTCGAATAAAATTTTCATCATAACCCGTTATTACTATATTAAGGTTTTAAACGATTTTTAACCCATTTTCCAGAAATCCTATCTCTGCCTTTCCCAACATTTTTCCATATAGGGGCCCCATCAAATTTCTATGCCCCGAGCCCCGTAATCTGTTAATGCGGCCCTGTATATTTTCGTATATATAACAACGAAAAACACAAATTCCGGATAGGGACTCCATTTTCCAGCTAGAAAACAACTCTCTTATTGTTGAAAACAGCCAATCACACTTTGAATTTGAGAAAACAATGCTCTGAAAATTCTAATCATAACCCAAAAGTTTCTGTGTCAGCCACAATGAATATTGAGATTCGGAATGCGCGCGCAACATATTTCACTTGAATTTTTCTCAGCTTTGGAGTGATACCACTCTACTGTGATGCATTGCAGGTTTAAAGGGGGTCCATTGATACTACTGAAGCAAAATCCCGCAGGGGGTTAGGATGAAACCCAAGGCGGGGGACCGATTATTTGTAGGTACTGCCAGGGTTGGTAGGTCCTGCGCATGCTCGGAGCCAAATAGCTATAAAAAAGAGGCCAAAATCTAGCAAAAGAGGCCAAACTACAATTTTTCTAAAGAGGCCAAAAAAAAGCTAAAAGAGGCAAATTAAATTGCAAACTCGTGCCCAGGAATTTTTTTTCCTCGATGGAGCTCTCTTACGTTGTCAGCAAAAAGAGGTTAACCGAATGATTTTGAATGGTGGTGTAACGCTCATTGGGCCGTAGGGTTAGTTCAATAAAACAAATAAAGCAAAAGTTATTCTTATTAGTTATTGACATTGACATTGTTCAGTTTTATTCATATAGCTAATGTGTTGACTACTTGACTAGAGTGCACTTGCTACCGCATGACAAGCTACCTCTGTCTCTCTGAGTCAATAGATATAGTTTTTAATTCTCTTTATCCTTCTCGCAATCGTTAAGTTGCTTACTGGATTGGTCAGACAGATAAATTTTTTAAAAATTTATTTGAAATGAAAAGAGGCCAAAAAGTAGCCAAAAGGCCATACTTTTTTTTCAAGGCCAACCATGAAATATAGAGTATATTTGGCCTCAAAAAGGTCAAACTACCAACCCTTGGGTACTGCTCCGATTTTGTGCGCTGCGAGTGGTTGAAATGGTTAATGAGCCCGCGAATGGCGTAACTGACCAGCCACCCCCGGTGTATTTAAAAGTTTTGGTTTTTGCAAAGTTGCAGTTTTGACGTTTTATATAGTTGTCCTTCAAAGTCGAAGGAGTCAAGGACAACGAGAGCTAGGGAGGCTGACTTTTAAAGTGCAATGGAAAATTCTGCTCCCGCCTCTCTCTACACAAGTGGCGACGTTGCAGCTTGGCGGAGAACTCTCGATGCTTACGACGAAGTGTTGAAACTGAAGGCTACCAAGGAACGAAAGGAGAAGAAAGATAAAGATTTAGTCGCCCTGGATTGCTGGTAAGAAAGACGTCTTGCTTTCAAAACAACTGTACAGCATAACAGCAACAACTTGAGCCCCAGTATTAACATACAAATTCTCCATATTGTTCTCCAAACATTTTTTATTGCATAGTTGGGAGAAGTTGTTTTAAAATATGTCAATTTATCATTCCCTTTATTCTCATTACTTCTTGCGTGTCCACTCTCGGTTGATGCCACTTCTTGTGAATTTGTGCTTACCAACTTTAGCAGGAGAAAAAGGCATTTATGCAACATTAAATGTTAAGCAACTTTTTTCAGAGTGTCAAAGATTATTAATATAGGAAATGCCCAAACACAAAGGCACTGTAAACTGCTGTGTTAAAATCCTCATACATAACTGTAGGTTGAAAATGGTGTCAATGTATTGTTGTGACAGTGATAATCTCATGCATTGAAAAGTGTTGCTATTTCTCTTTTTATGTCAGGTATCAAAATGAGTTGCCAGAGAAATTAAGTAGTAGAAAAGAGACCTTCTTAAATTTAGAAGAATTATGCCTTCTTATGAAATGGAAACTCACTGTAAGTTCTGCAGTATTCATCATCGTCATCATCATCATCATCATCATCATCATAATAATAATAATAATAATCTGTTTTATGTTCAACATAATTGTGCAGCATATTGCACTAAAGTAAATTTGAAGAAAATTGGTGACCATAATATATGTCTCTGGGTTTATTTCTTTTGTAACCTGATTCCCTTTGTGTTCATAGCGTGGAAAGTTTAGACCAAGGCTATCAGATCTTGTAAGAACAAACAATGAATCAACAGTTGAACAGACAAGCCGTAAAGCATTTGAGTGTCTGCCAGATATTTCTTCAGCTATACGTGAACTGTCCAAACTAAAAGCGGTTGGACCAGCAACTGCTTCAGGTATTTAAACATGTTTCACACTTTTAGTTGTTTTCTTTGTATTTGTGCTCTACGGATTGAGTTGCATTGGGTTGAGGTTCATCGATGGTTCTACATGTACCAAACAAATTGTTTTTTGAAACATTCTCATCATAGTAATTAAACTTATATTGAATAAATATCAGATTCAGGACTTTATTGTCATAAAATCTTGCTTATTATATTTGTTAATTAACCACTTTATAATATACTTATAATTGGTGGGTTTTCTTTTTGTTTAAAGATTGCAAAACTGAGAATACCAACTTGAAAAAGTTGATTTAATTCATCCAGCTACTTATGATTCAAAAATATTCTGCAGGATGACCACTGTAATTCCTCAAAAAACTTTCAACAGCCCTGACAGATTAATACCTTCTAACCAACATACAGTATTATAATGAAAAAATCTCAATCCTGCCACAGCTGCTCCTGGTGATGCTATTAACCCCAACCATTGTAAAATTAAACCTTTGTACGTACCTCTAAAAAAGATCTGTACTATCAATCTTATTTTACTGTTGTGGTAATAGAAGAGTTTCAAAAAATTCACATTGATGATTTGGTTTGATCATTATTTTATGAAGTTTGTTGAACAACTTCTTGCTTTGAATTTGGTTGATTTTTGTGGTACTGCGGTCAGTGCATGGTCCCATATACACTGTAGTCATGATGATGCGTTAATATACACGTGTTGTAGTGAATGTGGGAGAGCTCAGAGTAGACAGACGATACGTGGACGATTGTCAAGCTCATATCCTCAGAAAAATGAGTCTGAGTCCCGTACAGGAATCGAACCTGTAACTGTTCTGATTGCCGGTGAGACGCTCTAACCATTGAGCTAACGAGACTCGAAGGGATGTAGTGGTTTGATTCCTGTACGGGATATGAGCTTGACGATCGTCCATGTATCGTCTGTCTACTCCGAGCTCTCCCACAAATTCACTACAACATTGTGTATATTAACGCATCCAAGCATTGCCGATATATAGTGACTGCCGCATAGGCAGTACATATATCAATCGAACCAGTACATCACTGTAACCTTTGCTCTCCATCTGAGTCTCGGTGGCTCAATGGTTAGAGCGTCTCACCGGCAATCAGAAGGTTACAGGTTCGATTCCTGTATGGGACTCTTGTATGTTCTGAGAATATGAGCTTGACGATCATCCACATAATATAATATCGTAAGTCATGATGATCAACTCAGACTGTTGGAAAACGTCGTCAAATACTCGTGCCCTTTGTGGGCCTGATAATATTCGCTTATCCAGTCCATTAAGTATAGTTTTACTCAAGACATAACTTACTGTATCTGTTTAGTAAATATTATAATTATGCGGTACCCACATGTTTGTAACCTATTGGTTGGTCAAAAACTAAAAACCAATCAAAGGCAAAGCAGATAATTGTGGACCTGGTCACAGCTGGATGAATATAGATTGGGCTCCATACATGCAAGTAAAATGCCTCAAATACTTTTCTCTTTCTAGCCATTCTATCTGCTGGTGCTCCAGACCTAGTGCCCTTTATGGCTGATGAAGCTATCATGGCCATCCCAGACATGGGAGATATCAATTATAATCTTCAATTCTATATGAAATTCTGGGAAAAAGTATCCAAAGTAGAAGAACAATTGAAGAAGAAAGGTAATAATGGCTGCAGCGAAAAAGTGTGTGTTTACATTTTGATGTACAGTATACCTGTATAGAAGAGAAATGCAGCACTGGAAAATGAGGCTTTAAACTGTTATTTTATTAAATTAATTGTTAGTAATTGTATACATGTTAATATTATTGATGTCAGGTGTTATAATGCTGTACTGGTGATACAACATTAAGTTGACATTTTGAGCAACTAAATCTAAAAAAATATAATAATAAAAGTTGTTGCACCAGATAAAGTATCTGTCTAACTTATCCAAATCACTCAGACATGCTGGTTTGATATCCTAATTTGGAAGTCTTAAAAGAGCAAATTTTTATTGTTTTATAGTACATGTACTGTATTACTTAAACTTTTTGGAAAGCAACATGAAAGTTTGTTTTGTGTCGCCCATTTCCGGTGGAAATGATTGCCATAAAAGACAATAAAACCGTCTCATTTTCAAACTTGGCACCATTCATCCCTGTGGTCTCAATGAAAGATTTTCATTCTATTGATCTTTGTCCCACTTAATACCCATAGGCATTTCTTAATATTTCAACTCCCATTGCATCCCTTTGTATCTAGTCTGTTTGCTGATTGTCAGTAAAAATAGCAAATGGCTTTCCTATTTTTAAATCTAATTATTATTTGTTATTGTTTCTTGCACCTGATTGGCTTATTTTTGTCTTACATGATTATTTATTTTTTGTGAAATTCATGAATAATTAATGAGGCTAAGCCACAATCACAGCGTGGTATTTTGGTTACATGTATAGCTTTGTAAAGCCCAATAAAGATTCAATACTGTCAGATTAGACGACCTTTAACAAAGTTATGAATGCTTATTAGGACGATCTTTTACAAAGTTATGAATACTAATTAAGCCTATAGCATAAAATACCGATCGCGTCAGATCTGTATGGGATTTACAATGGCTCTTGCTACGCACTCGCCATTGTAAATGCCGATCTGCCGCTCGTATTTTATCTATTACATAAAAGTCTCACTATTTCACTTTACGTTTCACTCTCTGATGAAGTGCCTTCACTCAAAACGTTAGACAACTTACAGTACTATATGTTATTTCGGCAGTACCCCAACCTTTTTATATAAAATTATTTGATTTGCTAAACATAATCTTGTATAACTATTGTTAAGATCCCGAGGGTCAGTGGACAGCACACAAAGTGGAGTTGGCTTTATGGACCGAAGTAATGGCAAGAAAATACAATTTCCCATTAACATTTGCCAATGAAACAGAAGACAAAACTGTTGAAAACAGGACACGGAAAACAAAACGTAATACATCTGTTATGGAGGAATGCAATGAAACAAAACCTAGAAAAAAGACAAGAAAAAAGTGAGTTTAGTAACTATATTAGCTTAATATAAATATTTCATTATGTTTACCATAATGGTCATAATCTTCTGACATGTGACACTGAGTTTGAACAACTTTTAATTGGGCTATCAAGTAAGTCCATTATTTTGTGAAATGTATTATTGATTATGTATGTTAAAGTATGCAATATAATACTGTGTTATTTCTATAGTTATAATAATATTGTACCTGTATGTTGCATTGTTCAAAACAAGAACTGTGAGAATTATTTAATTTGTACGTACTGTGGTTTGCCAATAAAATTATTTTTGAAAGCTATGTTGAAATACCTGAATTGATCAGCATTTTCCTAAGGTTAGGCTAATTACTATTAGATTTAAAAGAATGAAAAATGAGAAACTCCTCAATCTCTTCCACTACAAAAGGTACAAGGTACAGTATACTGTACTGACAGTATATACTGTAATTTAAAAAATATTTTTCACCAACAATACTTTTCAATGTGTGGTGCATGTAGGCTTGAGGAAATCACCCATAATTAGTTATTGTCAATTAAGTGAGGCCAATTGTTCAAAACTTTTTCTGTGATACCGGTAATGAATTTTATATAATTTATTATGCGAATCAAGCCCTGTTGCCAAGCAAGGAGGAGACGGTACATGAGACTCGATATATAAGAGTTTGAATAAGAATTGTTTTGACAAGCTCTCATCGAACTGGTCGAACAGGAATGAGAGTTGCTGGATTGGCAAGAGTTTGAGTTGTTAGGATGGGCTCCTTGCTCGTAATCATGCAAACAAATTATGGGTGCAATCGAGTTGGGTATTAGTATATCATTATCTTTGCTGTCGGTCGCATAGCGACAAAGACTGTTTTCATGAAATTAACTTCACAGCAGCTTGCAATTCTCTGTTGAGTCAACTCCACTAGTTGGTTGATGTTGATATCCCTCTTTTACAAGTTCCTCTTTATCGTGTCTTTATATCGGAGGCGAGGGCAGCCTCGTTTCCTTACACCATCCAGGTATTAGTATATTATAGTCATGGACAAAAGCTTGAATGGGGGTTTGTTTTAACTCTCTCGAACAAGGATGAGAGGAGAGTTTGAACTTTGAAGATGAGTTGTTTTGACTCTCCATGCTCATGGTCAAACTCTAATGCTGTGCTAAGGATTTTGATTCTCAAAGGCCAAAACTCTCATTTTGATTCTTAAAATTCAAACCAGTTTGAAGTAGAGAATTGGTGGTCAAATGAGACTTGCAATAGCCCTTTAAGCGGTTGCTATTAATAGCTCAAAAATTGCTAATGAGCTATTTTCTTTTGTTATAGCCGCAATAATTATGGGTATAAATGCAGACAAACATGGGTACTGACGTCATCTCAACAAAGTGCTATTCTCATAGCAGGCTAGACCAGGCTTATCATAAAGCAACTTTTTCTTATCAAGATGTTCCGTGTCTCAACATCTCTTGCATTTCTCGTTTCATGCACATTATCCAACGCAATCTTGATTCCATTGTTGATATATTGAAGGAAGTTCAGGAAAAATCTATGGATTTGTGAAGGGCAAAAAATAAGATGATTTTCATTTTTATCAATACATTATAATTGTCTAAACACATCCTATATATATACATATATACATTTACAGCATAGAAATACAAGTAGAATACCCTAAAGGTTGCTACTGGTGAAATATAGTGTGTAGGAGGTCTAAATACTCTCTTATAAAGGGCCTTTGCTTTAGAACTCCTACACCCCATTTTGGCAGTGACAATAAATACACAAACAGTCTTTAAAATGATTATATACACCAATTAATTTACCAGTTGGCATTTAAATAATTTGTACATAAGTTAGTACCTCTTATGTTCCATGTATTTACTGGTATTTTGAGGTCATTGTATCCATTACATAAGACAATTCTTGCACTTAATCTTATTCTCAGTCTGTTGTTTGTTCCTATTATGTTGCATAGCTTTCTACTACTACAAGCAAAAAATATAATACCCTAAAAAGACTAAATTGTTTTAAACATTCATGACATGTTCAAACATTGTGGCTGCTTTTTGTTTTAATTACCCAACCCATGTGATTTAACAAATATCTCTTCATTCCCGGTGGCAATGGTAGCTTCTCTACACCATGTATTCCAGGGACATGTCTCCCAATTGTCTCACAACACAAATATTGCAGAGTTGTTGGCATGCACACGCTTCTCTCTAACTTCATGCGAGTTCGAGCTGCTGTAGAAGACAACATTGGGTACAATATTTTGTTCTGTAGACCACAAAATGCAATCCCACATGGTTTGCCATCATTGTAAATACTTAATGTTCCATGCCATAAGTCAAGATGCATGCCTATCACACAATTGCGCTCCAGTTTTGATGTAAACTGCTTCATCTCCCCTTTGTGCTGGATTGTTCCAAGGTATGACAGGCCCCAACTTTCCGAGTCTTTTCCCAGAAGACTTGAGAAGGCTGTGCGACAGTTGTTCAAGTCCACCGTATTACTACCAATCCCTATCATCTGAAAAACAAAACCACATTGAGTAATTAACATTTAACCCCAAGATAGGAATTTTTCAATATTGAATACTGGTAACCAATATTGCAGTGCCAATAATTTCTAATACCAATATTGCAAGGGTTTTTTTTGAGGTTTCTGATCAAAGTCTGAAAATGGTCACTTTTATGAGCTGTATAGTTTTAAGCCTATTATTTAACCTTCATGCATGGTGATCAGTACAACTTCTCCTATTTCTTAAAATAATATCAATGGTTGACCAAACAGAGGTAATGAGAATGAATGAAACGATCACCAAACATAGACGGATTTTCTGGGGGGGTGGGGGTGCTACCCTCCAAATATTTGTTTTCACCCCCCCCAAACGAAACGTTCACCCCTCTAAAAAATTTTAACACAGACAGTAATTTGATAGAACCCTATTTCGCGTTTACAGGGTCATTTAACTCTCTCAAACGACCTGCCAAATTCATTGACTTGACAACTTCAAAAACCTTAGTTTTTTGCTTCGAATGCCTTCTGATGTGCTCTAGAAAATTTTCTGGGGGTGCTTTGCTTTCTAGCCTCCCACCAGCGGCTCCACCCACCCCTGGACCTCATTGGGGGCTGAGCCCTGAAGCACAACGTTTGGTGATGCCTTGTGTTACCTCACCAACTCACCCCTTAAAATTTCTGGCATCCCCTAGTAATAAATATGAAAATCCC
This sequence comes from Chrysogorgia sp. JL179-B06, assembly GCA_035772405.1. Lineage (NCBI taxonomy): Eukaryota > Metazoa > Cnidaria > Anthozoa > Scleralcyonacea > Chrysogorgiidae > Chrysogorgia > Chrysogorgia sp. JL179-B06. Next base: position 2,031,468 of record JAYKKM010000469.1, on the reverse strand, counting down.
GTTTCTGTCACCAAATAAATATAAATATGAACATAATCTAAAAATAAAAGTTATATCTAGTCTAATAACCCAGACTAGTTATATCTAGTTGTATCAAACCTAACCATCCTATAAATAGAGCCCACAATTGTTCCAGTTAATCTCAATCGGACCCAATTTTTATCCCGGCATTACCACCACCATATATACAGAGCTTGTGACTAGGCTCTCAGCAATGGCCTCCGTAGCTCAGTGGTCAGACTCAGAGCACTGCACTAGCATTGCAGGGTCGTGGGTTCAATTCCAGCCGGAAGGCCTTGAAGTTGCATTTTTCGCAACTGGTCTCGGTTTGGTCTTAAAGTGTATAATTATATTCCATTACTCGAAATTTTCCTTCACCATAAATCCTTAGAACATTAATCCGAATCAGATGTTTGCTGCCACAAATTCTGCTACATGAATATAGACAAATATCAATATTGGTACAAACTACAACACTAATTTCTCCCTAATATTGCAAAAAAATTGGGACCCCCATATTCATTACAAACCATCCTTCACAAAAATGTTCAAGTGCATGTACAAGTAGTCTGTCTGTCAGTCAGTCTTGTCAAGTGCCTTCTAAAAATATGGTCAAAATCATGTTAGTCCTTTTACCACTATACAGTAAAAAATACTATTTGATTTGCTACTACCTGTACATCACCTTGAAATTCAGAAGACAATTATTTTTGTTAAAATTTGATGAGCATGGTTGCTGACCTTAAACATGCAAAATCTACAAATATTAACCAATTGGTTTAATATTATATACTTGGATTTCATTTCTTGAGAATGTTTCTTTTCAAGCCATTTTTGGGAAGTGGCTTGCACTTCCTGAACTACAATATTATGCTGTTATCTTAAAATATAAGAACTGACTGAACTTAAATAGTTTTAAGTCACTTTCCTTTTTAGAATTAATTAATATTAAATTAATTATAATTAATTACCACACATGTCTATGAGCTGGGAGACACAGGTTCAAATCCTGGGTTGGACCATCACTCAGGGTACTAAAAATAATTGAGGAGAATGTGCTGCCTTTGCAATAATACCAGCAAATTGTAAGACTTTCGGGTTTCTCGGATAATGATCTTAAATGGTAGACCCTCGGAACCCTGTTGGGGATACAGTGCACTACAGTATCTTTGTCTAGTACTTACCATGTCTGTACCATAAACAGCACTTGTCATTTTTATCTCCCAATAATGTTGGCTACCAAACTGAAAAGGTTCTGTGCCACGAATGGCAGCCGTGCCACAACTGTAGTCCGGATGAAATAATACTTCTTCATCATTGTTACTTAAAGACATTGAGTTTGACATTGACTGTTGGTCCCACACCCAGCAGCACTGCTCAACTGAAAATGAACAATGAGCATTTCATGTTTATATACATGCATGCATGGGAAGAAAGTTGTACAGTATCTCAGTGAAAGAGCTGTCAAACACTCACCCCAGAGTCACCCTAGGTGATGCAGCTATTCTGATAGGGGTATCTAGTACCAAGTATGTAATCCTTATAAGGAGGTGCAAATAGAAGGCATTGATGAGCAAATAGAGTGAATTAACGTGCAAATAGCCGACACGTTGCACCCTCGTACCAGCCTCCTAGCTGAATTGTAACTGACCCCAAAACAACAAAGGTCCTATAAACCCTAAGACGGAAAAAGTATTCTGTTTCTGGTCAGCACGTGCGTCATCTTTGACTCTGCGCGTCAACGGTTTTTATCAAAGCCGCTGATCAGTTACGTGTTTGTAGGCACTACACCCTCGCAGACAACAATGGCGACCATGCTGATGTGTGTTGAAACATTTGTTCTATAATTATATTATATATTTGAACATTTAATATTAATTCTATAGTAGTTCTCATTTTATTCTATTAAACCTGCAAATTTGGTGACAGTTAAAAATCAATGTTTCCACTTTATATAGAAACTAGAAAAGTATATACTGTACTCACCATTTCTGCAAAAAGCATTTCCTTGAAATTTTTTTGAAAAAGCTGCGTCGCCATGTCAATTCTGGACCGACCGACCCACTGACCAAAAACAGAATACTTTTTTTTTAATTAATTTCAAATTATTAATTTCAAATATCGCACTGTGTACGTCAAACTGCATAATGACTTGTACTGAATTATCACGTACTATATCCTTGGGTAATGAAATCACCTGAGACAGTGCATGCATGCATGCATGCACTAAGCATGTGAAGTAACACAAAGCAAGTTTAGAGTGATTTGATAATCCCAAAGATATACAGGCTTTTTCAATTAGTTGTCATGGAGTATGACATATGCAGTGTGATATTTATATATCAAACAAATCTTCATATCTCAAGAACAGTGTGAGACATTGAAGCATTGTAAAATTTCAGTAGTTCTTTCAAATAAGAATTTATTTCAAACTGAATTTTTCACTCATAGATGCTTTAAATGATTGAGAAATAATTTGAAAATGGTCGTTTTGTGTAATTGTATAGGCCTTTGTCTAGTGTATATTATACATATATATATATATATATTCGTAATCTAAGACTGGGGATATGTTTGATAATTTATGCTAAAATCAATAGTGGCACATCTGCTGTAACTTCTGACATTATCGGTTGATTGACTGCCCTCACCTATCTCACGTTTGGGGATTTTACATATTCATAATATTTGGGTCTTCCTGAGCAAAATCATAATACATCTTGTCAGCCGAAAATTTCATCTTCATGGACTTTTTTGCTGCTAAAGTTTTCGGATGTGATGTCATAAGAGGCATTTGTTGGCAAGTAACAAAAGAAACTGGTTTGGAATGCCTCTTGTGACATCACATCCGGTAACTTTCCGGTGTCGGACCGAAAACAATTGAAAATTCAAATTTCAGAACACTTTGCATTGACTTGCACGATTTCCCATGTTTGTTCTGTTGTTATAAATTACCGTATGGCAGTGAACATTAATACAGAAGTATTACTCATTTTCATACGATAAAATCGCAGCGCCACAAAACCAAAACTGATTCAGATTTCCCGGCAAGCATGGGCTGTTATTCAAGTAAAATTCAACTGAATTGACAGAAAATGTGCCGTGAAAATCTGGTTTCCCATGAAAGAAGTTTAAAGGTAACCGCAATAAAGAGTCATTAAGAAAAAATACTTCCAATGGATATAAATACCTTGCTAGGAGTACGAGATAAAACGCGAAAAATGCCAGCCACCTGCACATGATGCGATACCAAAATGCCGAAAGTTAAGGCCCTTTTATCGCTATTAAAGTTGTTTCGCTTGCTACAGTAAATTCGTTTCGCTTGTTAGAAAAATCTTAACAAAACTTTCTTCATAAAGCTTTTATACTGGAGCGCGGAGACATGCAAATATCGAATGTTCAAAGCAGCGAAATAAATACGAACGGGGCAAGTTCACACCTATTATCTATGGACAGAACAAGCGTTGCCTATTCCCTTGGCTTTACACCTAATTTTATAATTAACATTCGCATTACAGTGATAATACCTCTGTGTAACTCTGTAGCTGTCACAACAAGTGGCCTCTCTTCGTTTGATTCGACGTCTCTCATGTCTATGTCTTCTTCCAAACTCGGTGACGGTGCTTGGTATATTCTAGCCAAGAGAGATCTGTCAGAGAGTTCATCTCTGGAAATTCTGGACTCGGTTAACGCCATAATTGCGGAAACTGGAAAGTGACCTCCACTCGCTGAGGATGTTCTGTGTTTTTGTATCGTAATTTTCTTTCCTAGTTTCCTTTACGTTGTACTGACAGCGTTCTGTTTATACTGGTGTTGTTGTAGTTTCTATATTTGGTATAGGGGCGGGATTATAATATTATTTTGGGGGGAGGGTGTTATATTCGGGGAGGCGGAAAACCCGAGGAGAGACTGAAAACTAGTGCTAACACTAACCCCCCCCCCCCTTATATTTATATTCGCGCGGTATTAGAATGCGCGGAATGCGCGAAATTAAAACTGAGCGAAAAATAGTCCGCGCGAAAGGGAACTTCACGGTTACCGGATGTGCACAGGCTAACGCAGTCATCTACCCCTGCAGCCTCCTGTTGTTTCTATCGATCGGGGTATTTTCGTGTTTCCTGCAATCGTAAAGGTAATACGAATCTCTCAGACCTCCTTGGGGTAAAGAAGATCTCCTAAACTTTGAATCACACACTTTATCAGTCAGAATTCCAATTCACTCAAATTAAAATTTGCAAAATCTCTAATTTTATCTAGGTAAATGTCCGACCAAGGACATATATTTTCGATCTTTCCTAATCTTATTTTGGTATATAGAGCAATTGCGTGTGGGATATACATTTCCTTTTAATCCATGCTTTCGTCATTGATGTAACCTATAACGACTGGTTGATCTTTGATGCCCATATTTTCTCTCTATAGGAGATCTGCATAACATAGGACATCTGAAAATTAACCATGTAATGTTGAGGCGGGTTCTTCCTTGGTGTCCTTTTGTCCCAACTGACAAGTTGCATAGTTACATGTACAGATTTACTTGCTTGTTTATGCCATACACAGGTTTCCTTTGCGGACACCTCTTTATGCGGTCACGCTTTGTATATTTTCCAAAAATGGTAAACCAGGGCAACACTTGTAATGCGAATGAATTTTACTAGTATGCTCTCTTTGAAAGGTGCGCGAAATTAAAACTGAGCGAATATATCGTGTTCAGGTGCACGAAATTAAAATGCGCGAGTATATCGTGTTCAGGGTGCGCGAAATTAAAACTGAGCGAATATATCGTGTTCAGGGTGCGCGAAATTAAAACTGAGCGAATATAGCGTGTTCAGGGTGCACGAAATTAAAACGCGCGAATTTATGACTGAGCGAAAATTAGTATTAATCGAATTTAAAGTGCCCATGACCCCAAATACGATATTACTGATATAGATGCTACATGAAGTGAAAAGTTGAATGCCAAAATATTTTATGATTTGAGCTTTGCGTTGATGTGCTATAAAGATTTGTTTGTCAGAAATGCAAATAATGTGACGTCATTTACGGCATCATTTCGGATACAATATTCTACTGTTAAAGCAAATTAATCTAACTCAAACGTTGATGATGTACTTGACCGCTATATTAAAGATTTTATCAACTTTTTCACTCAAATCCTCAACCAGTCTATCACACTGAAAGCAGAAAAGAAAGCCAAATGCCGTAAATGACGTCACACTCATTACCATTTCTGACAAACAAACCTTTCTAGCACATCAACGCAAAGCTCAAATCATAAAATATTTTGGCATTCAACTTTTCACTTCATGTAGCATCTATATCAGTAATATCGTATTTGGGGTCATGGGCACTTTAAATACAAGTAAGGTATATATGGTTTTATAAAATAACAAATTAAAAACGCACGCGCTGATTGGCTGAAAGCCGTGTTTCTATAAATCGATGGATAACATTGATTTTCCGGCCATTTTTATAAAATGGACCGTAAGACGAACCTTTGCTAACAAACAGCTAAAATGTCGATAAATATGTTCTGTGACAGCCAACAATGAAAAAACGATAAGATTGGATGCTTTTCTTCACAGTTAAGCGCGTTTATGTTCATTTGAGCAGCCGACGACGCTGTCTAGCGTGAGTAGAATGTATATTTTGATCATTTCAATAAAAGAGTTTTATTACTTATTTCCTCAGTGTTATTTTATAAAAGAAATAGAAAACATCTTTCCGTGTTCCCATACGTTAATTATAGAAACACTCGTGAAGATTTGGGAGAACTCGAAATAGCTGCCATTTCTCGTTCTCCCAAACTTCCACTCGTGTTTCTATAACTCTATGGAAACACGGAAAATGTTGTCTATTTCTTAAATACGAAAAACATCGACCCACTCCCAAAGACGCGGGATATAGAATATTATTAAAGTATTTATTTTGAAAGGTGTGTTGTAATTGGCTAAAAAAAATCCCATTTCTTTGCTATCCCGCCGCCGCGTGCATTCTCCCGGCCCGCGTGTTTTCACGCGTGCCTTGCACGCAGCGGTGTGCTTGCGCGTCTAGGTGCCTTGGCCCTTTCTCGATATATGAGCAACCGAAATGTAAAATTATTATACATCAACCCAAGTCAGTTTTAGGGTTAGGATTTGGATTAGGGTTAGGATTAGGGATTGGTTTGTATTTCGGTTTGTTCATATATCGAGAAAGCGCCGGGTCGTGAGGAACGGCTGCTTCGAAGGCCGGCGACGTTGTAATCCATACTACAGGAATTGTTAAAGCATTGTAAGCAGTAAATTATTGGATTGTACTAACCCCCTAATAATTCACTGCTTATAATTCCAGTAGTTTGTGGCTTACAACGTGACTAATGGGTGTTCGAAGAAATATAGATATGTTATGTATTAACTCGTTCTTTTAAAAACCTAGCCTGCGGGGGTGCGTTGGGGTTTGGGGTCGAGCAAGCGGGCTGCAGGCAAGGCGGAATGCGGGCGAGGCAGAATGCGGGCGAAGGGAGAGCCGCAAAACTATGGGTATTTGCCATTGGTTAATATTTCAAAAGGTGTCAAATACAATCAATCAAATGATATAATATTGAAATATTATTCAACATCGTGAAAGAATGTACGTTGTAAACTTATTTTGCGAAATACTCGACGAGAAATTATTCTGAAAGAGCAACAAGAAATTGCTGTAGAGGAAATTATTTTAGGTAACGGTGTTCTCGCGGTTTTACCAACCGGTTTTGGTAAGAGCATGATTTTCATAATTTTTGTCCTCGCAAGGCAAGAAATACTCAAACGATTGGAGAAGGTACTGTTTCGTCTATTCTGGTCATCTCTCACGAATATAATTTCGGACCAGATAGCGGGGATGCAGTCAATGGGATTCAATGCCGTGGAACTTTCCGAGCAAACTTTAACAGAGCTTCTTTTAAGCTTTGATGAAACGAGAATATGAGACTCCTGTGCAAATACAACGCGACAATATTAGATTATAGAATACCCATCCACTTTTCAAACCGCGTTTAAAGGCAGAAATACAAACCAAGATGCTCTAAAATGTCTTTAATAATAATGTCGAAGGTTTATATTGTGTGTACTTGTTGATAGTTTTAAAATAGAACGAAGCAATTGTATTTGATGAACTTTCCATAATTTGACCCTTTTACTAACTGTCAACAATTTAACAAATAGCAAAAGTGGACGGGTATTCTACAATTTAGCTAGCGTCAAGGAGAATTGATTGTCGTGTTTGATAAAATCAGCAGTCATAATTACACTTCATATTAATGTATCCGGCACATAAAATACACATATTGCCATTAAATTTCAGGAAGATAAAAAGTAAGAAAGGAAAGAGAAACGAGGCGTTCAGAAGCGCTTTTGGTAAACTTATGGTGAACAAACAGTTGACGGTAATAATCGCTTATATCTTGCGGTGCCAGGAGAGTGGCTGCTTGTGCATGTCCTCTTTATCCACTGGGTCTTGCAAACAGCAAAGGCTTTGCGTCTAGACTGGTTTTAATGAAATTGTACAATTCATGGGCATTCCGTATTTTTCGCGCACACGGTTTACAAACCCTTTCAGAATAATGTGAAGATTAATTGCACAATCTACAGAAATCGCTGGCACTTGGAACGTTTTGTTTTCTTCCGTTACTGGCCTTTGTTGTTAATATATCAAACTACCACTCGCGCCTTCGCCACCCAGGGCCGTAGCTAGCATGTGAAAGTTGGGGGGGGGTGTAAGTCCCAAATTTCCGAATCTCAAATGATTTTTCCGAATATGAGGAGGGACGCGCCGTAAGGCGGTCCCGGGGGATGTTCCCCCGGGAAATTTTTAATTCTAGGGTCTCGGAAATTGCATTTCCCGCATTCTGGGAGCAGTTTTAAGAGATTTCCTTGGACAGTTTACAGATGTAGGAATTTAGTTTTCAACAATAAAAAAGAGGCGAAATATAAACAATTTAATTCTACGGTACGGTATCATAATTCGTGGTTTTGTGAAGGCTGTTTAAAATCCGGAAATGATAAATTTTATTGCAAAGCAAAAGCCAAAAGGTGTCATCTACCTGATGTACGTATGCAGTAAATCGACAAAAATAGATTTGTTATCCTTGTGAATATTATTTTGTAAGTTCTATAAACTTAACATGAGTTTTTTGCTGTTCACTGACTGAAATCTCGCTTAACCTACGTTGCCGTAGTTTTCCGAACGAGTAATTCGATTTTCCGAATGAGTAATTCGATTTTCCGAATATCTCAATTTCAAAAATGTTGGGGGGGTGAAACACCCCCCCAATACCACCTTTAACGAATACTCGCTTTCGAACTGTCGCAAATCTATTCCGTTTATATCACACATGCGCAGAACGGACTGGACTGCACCTTTAACTTTCTGAATAAAATCCGAAATTTAAAGCGGGTTTTTTAAAGAACGGAGGTAGTACACATAAGTCATAACATATCTATTTCGAAGGCTACTGTAAGCTAGCAGCCGGACATTTGTACATTGATCTCCCGGCCTTATTTTGATAATAATCGTCAAATGCCAATTCGTGTAGATGAGACCGCAAAGACATAAAATACAGCATACAAATGTGGGATTAATATGCTTTATAAAATAACATGTATGATACGCAAGCTCTGATTGGTCAATACCCGTGTTTGGATCAGGCCATCCAAACACGGAAACTATTACAGACCAAAATTGACGAATTCACAGCACGATATATAAAATCTCCCAACCTCGTTCCCAGGCCCATTCGATATTACGTACCACTGCCATCGAAGATTTTCCGTTTCAAAATGGCGGAAAGAGCTCATTTTCTTGCACCAGTTATTGAAGATAATCCCAGCGGTTGGGGCCCAACATCCGTTTCAGATGCTTTTAAAGGTATTCCCTATCAACCGTTTTCGAAAGCAGACAGGCTTGGAAAGGTGAGAACACAATTTCATTCAATTTTCGTGAGGTTAAAAATTGTCTCCATCGATATATTGCTATAAAAACACGTGGCCTTTCTCTGGGGATAATTTTTGTACATACTACTACTATGTCTTGAGGGTTTGGCATTTAGAAATATGTTTTCTTTTGTCTTCACAAAAAACGCCTATCATGGTAAAAGAATAGTAAGAAGCTGTTGAAATATTTCATCTTTTTATAGCCATAAAATAATTGAAAATGTGTGGATGGCTTATTCTTGCTTTATTTTTTGGCTCATTTGTCATATTATTTATTTTTTAGATTTCTGACTGGTCAGGAACATCATTTCAAGATCGACGATACCAAAGTAAGTTGTCGTTTACACATTTACAAAAGTAGATTTACCTCTTTTCCAAAAGGCATTTTAGTTTTACTGACTTGTGACACTCACAAGTTGTTGCTAGTATTTGGTCATACGAGTATGCATGAGTCGGAATGAGTACTTGCTACTCACAAGTACAGGGTACCTTACTCGTGGTCAGTACTGTAACCCATTGTGTAGTTCCAGCAGAAATCCCCCACCATGGACCAAGGGTACGCCAAGATTACGCAATATAAAACATGGGGGTCTGGGGAGAGTGATAGTTACGCCGATATTTTAGGCATTTGAAAACTGAGGAAACAACATGCCTTCTTGCGGCTTAATTTCAAAACACACAATTTGAACACACAAGACCCTGAGGATGAGGTTGAAAGCAATATTGATATGCCTAAACAAGTAACATAAAGCAGAAATCACTTTTCGGCGTACGCGCTGCTACACCAAGCACTTATAGTTTGACGATCTTATGCCGATACTCCAACCATTTTTGCAAGTCCACGCCGGAGATTGTGCATGAAATGCACACTGGACCACGGAAGGCACTGGAATTTCCGAGTGGCGTGTGTTGGACACTGAAATTTCCGAAGAGGGGGGTCAGAGTCGTCTCAATTTACCGGATGGTCATCGAGGGAGTCATATTTGATAAAATATCTTTAGTCTGATTGTATATTTAACGCAGTGTGACCAGGGCTTGCAAAATCGCCTGCCCGACGTCCCGGGGCAACCAGAATTTCTGTCGGGCAACTAAAATCTCTTAACTTACGTCCGGACAGTAGGGATGCACCGGAACCAAATTTAAAAGTTCCGGCCGGAACCGGAACTGGCCGGAACTGAAATAAGTTCCGGCCGGAACTAACCGGCCGGAACCGGGTATCAGAGTAGTATCTTTCCATTTGAACCAGTAGCTTAGTCTATCATTGTCCTTGTGGAATTAAGTGGTCAAAAAGTGAAAATAACCCCTCATTAAATAATACCAGATAGAAAATTATTAAAATTGTCCTTCATATTTCCATTACATACAAAACTAGTTTTATAATGTTTTAACTTTTTGTTTTCCATACTGGTATCATGAACATTTTTGTCCAATCAAATGTGAATACTGCATATTCTCAAGAAAGTCCTTTGTTTCCTAATAGTTGATCTGTTTTTAATCACGTTGACGCCATGCATAGTCTTAGAAAGACTGAACACTACAGATCAACCGCTGACCATATTTTGACAAATAAGTTCCGGTTCCGGCCGAACATTTTTCGTGAGTTCCGGCTGGAACCGGAACTTGGAAAAATCGGAGTTCCGGCCGGAACTAACCGGCCGGAACCAAGTTCCGGTGCATCCCTACCGGACAGGCAACCAGAAATTTAGCTGAAGGAAGTCAAGTACAACTGCAGCCTAGCTGCTGCTAGCTAACTTATTTCTGCAATGTCTTTTACAAAGCTGTGTGAAAAGATGATTTATCAAATCAGACTTTTTGCCGTAAATTACTTAATTATTGTTCTGTGTTTATTTGTCGTCCACACCCACGATGCTTTGGGAACATTGCGTGAGCGCGAGTTCACGCGAGATAAAAAAACATGACCAGGGCTGGATTTAGCGTTAGGCAAATAGGTCAGCTGCCTAAGGTGAAAATAGGTCCAACGAATTCTGCTATTACATTTCCTTGAAATGCATCCAATGTCTGTGGCGAAGTTACGTAATAACGAGAATAAGATTACGTCTTTGAAGAGCTCTCCTGCAGGTCCGTGACGTCTTTTGGGGTTTTGTTTTTCAAATGTCAATCATTTTGCCTTGTTTGCGTTTGTATTCTTACGTATTATTGGCTGTATTTTTTAACCAGCCTTTATCGCAAGCACTGATTCGTTTGCCGAATCTCGTCGTATCTTTTGCCTGATCTGCGTTTTTTCCGGTTCCTCTGATTGGCTAATGATTTAATAGGGTCTCTAACACGAGCAACTATTGGTCTGCCAGAATTATTTACTATGACGTTTTTTGCCTAATCTGCCGAGACTGCTGCAGCCATCTGATTGGTCGGCCCAATGTGTTTCAGGCTACATGTTCTGCGTTATCTGACATACTAGTCTATTCAACATGTGTGTTCTACGTTCTACGTAATATTGGTTTTTACGTAATAAGGTACCAGGCACATAAACCACAAAACTCAAAAAAGAAAACAGTCTACCAGCAGCAAGGGAAAGGAGACAGTACAGGAAGAGCAAGTTGAGGATATTGATAATGAATCTTCAGTGGTGGAAGATATTGATTTTTCTTTTCATTCAAATTCAATTCAGACTCCGATTAGATTATGTTATTTTGTTATAATGTTTTTTATTGTACTCTGCACTGACACTCAGACACTTACAGGTTGAATGTATGACACTAACGATCACTGTATCAGGGCTTTCCAACTCACAAAATCGCGCGCCCGAAAACTGCTGCGCGCGCGATTACTATTTTGCCTTTTAAAGATGCATGGACAACAATTTCACATCAAGGAAACTCTAAATGTTGTTAATAAGATCATTTATTTTATATTACACGCAAACAGAACTACGGTGGTACAATACTAATCAATTGGAATTTTCAGACTCAAAGTCGCTTGAGCACTCTTCCTCTGTTGAGTCGTCTGACGCTGTTGAATCTTCTGAATCATTCTCCTCAACTCTCTGCCTCTTTGCTGCTCGATTCGTTGACTTTTGGCACCACTTCTTTTCCACATAAATTTCCACCACACTATCAGTGCTCTCAATGAGCAAAATGTAGGCGTGCGGCGAATCGCACGCCTAAAATATTCTGCGTATGCGATGGCGTGCAATGCGTTTTCGAATAACTAATTAGTGCCTCTTTAGGAAACGATCTCGAGATGTTTTAATTTAAACTTTTTGCAGAAGACAAATAGAAAAAATAAATTACTGATATTATGAAGAAAACATGTTCTGTAGTATAATATTATATTGTATTATAACAGTCCATTACAAAATATTAAAAAGGACTTCAACAGGAAAGTAGACAAATAACATTATACTGTCAGTCTGTCACAGGCTCTTGCTTTCGGAAGATAATTCGCTGCTGCTGATTTCGGAACTGTCCGAAGACAAGTCTTCGACTTCTAAACGTGTCACTTTCGCTGTTTGTTGTGGTTGACCAAGACGCCTTTTTCGCCGTTTCTTCAGGTACGGTATATTGCAAGTGCGCTTTTGATTTTCTCTCCCCGTTCTGCATCGTTCCACACCTTGTCATTGAGTTTTACGATGAGCAAGTTCTCTAAGGTGGCATGTTTTAAACTCATACTCTTATCACTTAAGATATTGCTGAGCGTGCTGAATGCTCTTTCAATTGAGAAATTAGATCCTGACAAGGAAATAATGATTTCTGCTAGCAGACAGAGGTTTGGATACTCGTTTCTCCGATACAGCAGTGTTCCTTTCCAGACATTGCGCGCGCACTCTTACTATCCAGCTGGCTTGTATAATTTGCTTTGACGTAGAATTTGAATCGTTTCCATTCGGAAAAACACTTCTGCAACTCAAACCCTGATTCAGCAAGGGGCATGCTGAAATGGTGGCAACACTTCTCAATTTCATCCACGCCATACTCCCGTTCATCTAACGTCTTGAAACAGTGCAAGTAAACGGAGGTTTCTCTCTTGCTTACCGTGATCTTTGTAATACAACAAGGCTGATTTTATTATTTTAGTGTTGTTTTGCACGTGCGATAAATCGCACGCCTTGAGCATTTACGGCGTGCGCCGGCGCGTGCGATCGCACACCTTATAATGAGAGCACTGACTATTCAAAATCTCCTCTAGCTCTCTCTTCTCTGCTCCACAATATATCGTTTCCGTAGACAGTCAACGTCTCATTGATGGTGTTGTGTTTCATCGAAAGGCGTTTATCCGATAAAATGTTTGTCGCAACGCTAAATGTGTGCTCTACCGATGAATTTGAGCCCGAAATCCTGGCTAATCTGCAAACATTCGGGAACTCTTTGCGACGATAAGACATAATTGACTGCCACAAAGATTTGGCATCAGGCAGCTTCGCGTAGTGGCTTCTAACAAAAGTCTGAAAGCTTTTCCATTCCTTCAGGGCACGGGAAGTATCGAACGATGCCAGTGACAGCGGCTCTTCAAAGTGACTCGCAATCGTTGGCACCTCACATACAATCCCGCTCCCAGAACATACTATACCATCCCTTCAGCGAACAGTAGCGCTCGATTTTCTTCAAATTCACTTTTTGCGCGCGTGATGAATCGTGCGCCCATATATATCTGGGCGCACGATCGCGCGCCCCCAGAGGAATGGCCTGCTGTATTTTATGTTATAATAAAAGTATTTTATGTTTGGGCATCTTATGTAGTTTTAATGTTTTATCACAAACATGTTAATGATGTTAACATGTTTAACACGCCTAACCGGAGATCATGAAGGTTGCGGTTCGATTCCCGTCTGGGGCTCAGAAACATTTTCTGAGTTTGCGTTAAAGTGCCTATATCACTTGTGGGATCTTTACATATTTATAGTAATTGGAACATTCTAAGAAGATTTGTAATATATCTTCTCAGGCGAAAATTTCATCTTCATGGACTTTTTTTGCAGTTAAAGTTACCGGATATGACATCAAAGGAGGAATTTTTGAAGCAAGAAACAAAAGAAAACTGATTTGCAATTCCTCCTTTGATGTCATATCCGGTAACTTTAACTGCAAAAAAGTCCATGAAGATGAAATTTTCGCCTGAGAAGATATAGTACAAATCTTCTTAGAATGTTCCAATTACTATAAATATGTAAAGATCCCACAAGTGATATAGGCACTTTAAAAGCTTGAGTAGCAAACAATTTACCATATTATGTTAGAATAATATATAGTAGTTTTCAAGCTAAACAAGGTTCCTATAATCCTATATGAATAGTTCTAAGTTTTATGTGGATTTTAAATATGAATTGAGGTGGGCAATCAGAAATGGCCTAGGGCAACCATATTTTTGGTGTGGCCTGCCCTAAGGGCATTCACTTTTTTCAAAATTTTGCAAGCCCTGAGTGTGACAAGATTAGAACGTGTTTTGCTGTATCGTAGTCTTTATATTTTAGATATTACGGCCCGTAATTGCTACTGATTGTCGTCAATGCGACTATTAAATATTTTTCCTTGGCAATGAATATATGCAGACTTAGTTGCCACGTTAGTTGCCACGTTTGCGCCACTTAGCGACTGGAAGGAATTAAAAGATGCAAGGTGATCGACAATTGCTTTTGTCTTGTACTTGCTCTGAGAAATATGAGTAAAATCATGTTGATTAAGTCGGTTTACTCTTTCCAAGTTAGTGTACATGTCGACTTCAAACTGCTAATCATCGCATTGTTGACTCCATTTATGGCGGTTTAACACAACAAAACATGGGGCACTAATTTTCAGAAAAACCGTGAACTTATTCTTGCTATGAAGTAACAGGCTTTTTCGCGTTTGTAAGCGGACTTTGAATTTTATTTAAATACGAAGTGCCATTGTTCACTCGAACAGTATTTCTCTCCATAGTTTTTGTGGACGACCGAAATTTCGCAAGTATATGAGCAGGACAAAGTTTGCCTATCTCCCCAGAGGTGTTCGGAAGTATTCGGTGTATCTCCGGCATAGCTACAGTATAATAAATAGTAAAATAAAAGATCTTAAATATTATTAATAAACTACTATATCTCAATCATTTGATATATAAAAGTTTTGTGCTGCGTAGGCAGTTGTAGAAATACCAATTGAATACTCTAAAAGGTTGGTGTACTGCCAAAATAATGTGTAGGAAGTCTAACATTTTGAGCAAAGGCCCTTCGTCAGAGAGTGAGACGTAAAATTGTGATACATGAATTTGATAAAGAGTTTTTGATTATCTTAATTTTTCATTGTTGTAGATAAATATTTGAACCAGTTTGGTGGAGGAAGTCAGTATGCATATTATCATGAAACAGACGAGTCCAGTTTTCATTTGGTTGATACAAGTCGGCCACAGAAACCTATATACATGAGAAATAGAGCTAGGTTTAATCAGGTTTGTTTTAATCAAAATGCTTAATTAAAATGCCACTCAGATGAAAATATGCAATATATGTGATCCTCCATGGGAAAACATACCTTATAGTTTTTGAGAACGCCTTTCGAACAGCTTTCAGTACTGTAAGTAACGGCTGACTAGTAAACGCTGTTCGAACAGCTGACTAGAACCATTCGAATGGCAACCATTTGAATGCTGCTAAATGCTGTTCAAACAGCTGACTAGACCGTTCAAATGCTGAACCAGGACTGTGTGTTTTAATATCGTAACTTAGAAAGGGAAATCATCTGTCGAAGAATGCCTGCGCACGTGTTGCTGGCTTTCGCATTTCTTTTCAATCTTTTATTTCAACAGAAATAATTTTATTAATGAATGATCGGTTCTACACTCATACATTGATTTACAGCAATGCTGCACAGCTGCATGCACATTCATTGATGGTCAACATCATTATGCTCACACCGGATGTTTGTTTCTTTTATGAATGAGTATGAACATTTTGAAAAGCATCACTATTTTGAGCTCCTTAGAAAGCCTCTATTTAAAGAAGCATGTGCATTTGCTGCATTGTGGCAAAAAACAACACTCTCGTTCGAACATAATATATTCAGCAGGACGAATGCTTCAAGGCTGTACCTAGCCATTCGAACGCCACTAGCCAACCATTCCAACGCTAGCTGTTTCAACGCTAGTAGCTAGCCGTTCGAATACTGTAGCTAGAAATTCGAATGCTAGTACTGTACAGTGTACAGGTAAGTAGCCATTCATATTTTTCACCAAATTGTTCGATTGTCATTTGTCAATGAGAACCATTTGAACAGCGGTTTATCTGACCGTTATCTGACCTTTTTTGGTATCTAACCATTTTATTTCTTCGGTTTATCTAACTGTTTTTTGCCATTTGAATGCAATTTCGATAAGGTAGGGTCACATACTGATTCCCACTACATTAGAACCTGAGTTTTACGACCCCGTGTTTTACGACCCCGTGTTTTACGACCATCTGCCATTTACGACCATTTTTTCTGGCACCGACGATTTGTAGTTAAAATGTACCTGAAATTAGTGACCACCTGCCAAACACAACCAGCGATCACTTTTTAGTGGCAAGCAAGATCGCCAATAACTTTGTGCACATGTTTCTTAGATCAAATTGCTGTAAATAAAATATTTTTGTGATCAAATGTGAAGTATGTACGCATTGGGTTTCTTTCACATTTTTATGAAGAAATATTATATTGGTTTTAAATTATAAAGCCATCTTTTAGTCGACTAGCGAACACAGAATATAGTTGTAAACATAATAGCGTCTTCCAATATTACTTGCATGACGTCACATAACTAACTGCCATTTACGACCACCTGTCGTTTACGACCACCTGTGGTTTACGCCCACTTTTGCAGGGCAACAGGGGTGGTCGTAAAACTCAGGTTCTGCTGTACATGTATTAGTTATCATGGAATTAGGCCTGGGCATGGGACGCACGCCGTCGCACGCGAGCCCCGTAGCTGTCAAGAACGCGAAAAATCGCGCGCGTAAATCTATGTTTTTACTAGATGAGCAGCGACATTTGAAGATAAAACAACTTGTCTGAGAATAACAATAACTAAACATATAGCTGATTATATTACTGCTAGGGAAATCTATCAGGGTCCGAATTAGCTCTCCAAAACAGCTTCGCATTTTTCTTCAGTGTCACAATGTAGCGTAACATCTCCCAACATTGCGTAGTGCGTTGCATAACGTTTTACAATATAGCGTAACATCTTATAACGTAGCGTAACGTCTTACAACGTAGCGTAATATCTTACAACATAGCGTAACATCTTACAACAAAGCATAACGTCTTACAACTTTACGTATCGTTGTACAACGTTGCATAGCATCTTACAACTTTACGTAGCGTCATACAACATTGCGTAGCGTCTTACAACGTTGCGTAGCGTCTTACAACTTAGCGTAACGTCTTACAACGTAGTGTAACACCATTAAGTCCTATAATTGACATTTATATCACTTGCATCGCGTCCACGGTGCACTTGGTTACTAAAAATCAACTTCACAATTCTCAGCAAATATTCACATTTGCAAAAAGCTGATGTGCAGCAAATGTTCTATAACAAGAAATTTAAGTTCTAAAGTTGCTGAAATTTAACGAGCACACAATTTCAAAGCAATGTGTGACATCAAAGACCCAACAGTTTATCAAGTTTGAATTATATAGAATAGTTCTCCAAAATACTCTTTGTATTATTATTTATGTATATACCTGTATTCATGATAAGACATGGGTACTTTGGCTTTGAGTCTTTCAGAACACATACAAGTAATGGTGGTCTCATTACCTTGTATAAAAACAGTTGAAAAGGCGATTTCTCACGCTTGTAATTGCTTGTAATTTATAAAATAAGAAGGCCATAAGTTGGCTGGCCGTAGCCTGCGTACAGACGCTCGCGAGCGCAAAAAGACGGCGCTAAGTAGCTCTGTGTTCTGTAATTTATGCCGATTATTTGCAATGCTTATAGATTGTGTTTATGCATAATATAGTAGACTTGCTCCAAGTCTGCCTCTTGATTGTTTCGGGTTTATTTGAAGACAGGTTTCTTTTGAGAAGACGGGTTTACTAACTTCGAGAGTGGTTTGCTTTCAAAGACGGGTTTGTTTCAAGGTTTTGAAAAGAACCTGTCTCGAAACAAACCCGTATTCAAGAGGCAGACTTGGAGTAAGTCTATGTAGTTGCTATAAGTAGCAACTAACGAGTATTAACTAAAAGTTTAAGAAATCCTATGAAGAGCAAACTTAGTTCTAATAGACAAATAGGACAAGCTGAAAAGTTAAAACGAAACAGCATAATGAGTATCGGCACTCGACGGCTACCTGGAAATATCGTATGATTAACAATTCGATTCCCGCATCTCTTCGACTGTTTGATCATCCTCGAACCAAAATTATGCCGACTATAAACAGTCATCCTTTGAAAGTATTAGCAAACTCTTTAATAGTCTCGTTTACAAAGAAATTGAAAACGGAAGTAGTTCTTAACCAATTGAATAATATCACATATTAACTAAATTTTCTAAGCGACCAATCATGGTCTACTATATAAATTCCTTATAGCTACGTCACAGAACACGATTAACTGCGACTATGACGTAGGCTAGTTGGCCATAGCTGTAGACAATCTGTAGGCCACCTGAAGGTTGGGGTGGGTTCTATCCCTCAAATTACCACTTACCCCAGCCGGAGTGCTGGTCCCAACTTCATTCAAGGGGCTTGACTTTTGGAAAGGCATGCATTATTCAGTGACCACTATATACAAGCTCAGTTTAATATACCAACTATAAGTATGTAACATTATAAGTTTGTAACACTGTAAGTATGTAACACTATAAGTATGTAACACTATATACCAACTCTTTACAAAAAATGTGGAACACCAACAATTCAATTATAGTGTGATAAAGACTCAAACACTGCTTTTTCAATTAATAATTTAATATATTTTATGTTTTTAGAGAAATATGAAGCGTGATCGTGACCGGCAAATGCAGCGTCAGCAGGCAGGCATGCAAAATCTTATGAAGAGCCGTGATAAGAGGTTAAATCGCAAACTCCAGAAACAGTATGCAAACCGGTCTAATTGGAATGACCGAAGAAATCAGGTAGTTAAAATATTTAATGTACATGTAGGGCTCAAAGGAGCAGACCAGACACAGAATAATATTGATTTGAATCTTATGTTAAGAAGGGTTAGTAGCTTTGTATTTCTTTATTATTGGTTATTGTGTAAGATAATGCTTCATGCATGTGGTTTTGTTTCTGTAGGGGCCCCAGAAGTTCCGTAATGCGTCAGTCATGGTGAGGGAAGAATGGAAAGTTGTGGAAGAGATGGATTTTCTGAGGCTTTCAAAATTGAGTTTGCCCAATGTGGAAGAACCCGAAGACTTGTAAGTTTGCAGCCTTTCTCAGTAGCATGTCATATTTATGAGAAATATCTATATAGCTTTCTTTCACGAAAATATTTGACTGACACATTGTCGTAGTGTACATTACGATGCCTTTGTTTATGCAGAGTTAAATGTGGTGAATTGGAATACTATGATAAAGTTTATGATCGCGTAAATATCAAGAATGAGGTTCCTTTGGCGATGGTGAATAGAATATTCCACAAAGTGACAACAACAGATGACCCTGTCATAAGAAAGGTAAAAATTAATGACTTTTAAATAAAAGGCATTTAAGTATAATGTTTCAAAATGTTAATAGTTCGGGGGTGCATGTTTCTGCTCTTGTACTCGATAAATAATGTTTTCAATCTCGTATTTTTTGCTTTAATATTTTGAACCTTGCTTTTAAAACATTGTGTCTCTTTCTGTAGCTTTTGTCCAAAGGCAATGTCTTTGCGACGGATGCTATTATATCTACTTTGATGACTTGTTCAAGGTCTATTTACTCATGGGACATCATTGTTCAGGTAAAGATTGTAAAAAGCTAAACATGTCTATAACCCCAAATATGATATTACAGATATAGATTCTACATGAAGTGAATAGTTGAATGGCAAAATGATGTGAGCTTTGGCATTAAAGTGCCTATGAAACGAAAATTAAGTTAATCTTATTTTAACGAACTCCGAAAAATATTAGGAATGGTAATTTAAAGTTCTTTCATGTCTCGCGTCGTTCTAATTTCTTGATTTTCTAAAAATGTGTAAAGCTCTTTACGTCATAGGTTATTCATTTGCATATCACATAAGTCTAAATATCTCAAGAACGACATGAGATATGAAAGAGCTCTAAACTACCATTCCTAATAATTTTCGGAGTTCATTAAAATAAGATAAACTTAATTTTCGTTCCATAGGCACTTTAGTGGCTTTAAAGTTTCTTGGTGCTTTTGGTTAATCTTAAAATATTTTTGATATTATCCTCTTTCCTTTGTTCAGCGTGTTGGCACAAAGTTATTCTTTGACAAAAGAGATGATTCTGTATTTGGTAAATACCACTAATATATGTTATGATCCCAGCACTGAAGGCAAGGGTAATAATCTCGGCCATCGGCAGGCCAAGTTAGGTGTTCAAAAAAAGTGTTTAAATTTAATAATTAAGGTTGTGAAATGTGAGAATTTGCTTACAGTTGTTGTCAATGTTGCCCCTGGGTGTGTCCAGGGCCCTTGGCTACAATCTCAGGGTCGGATACAGTATTTTTTCAAGGGCGGTAGTGACTTAGTGACTATAAGATGTTTAAGCGTGGAAATTGTAGATGGTAATTTTTTAAATGTTAAAAGTAACCGTCACCACATTCTCTAGTTTGGGATGAGGCATTTTGACGAGCCTTGAATGCTTACAGTGTAAGTATAGTTTTAAGGCAAGCAACACTTGTCACTTAAACGGGGCACAACAAGATTCAAAGAAGAAATACTTAACCTCTAAGTCTTATACTGCTCATGACATTGAAATTCAACTAGTTTCCGAGCAGGTGAGCCGCCATTTACACAAGTGGCCAATGGGAGTCAAGATTAAAGAGACGTATTAAAGGACATTGGCAACAAAAATTAAGTTTGTCTAATATGAAAGTACTCGTAAAATGATAGAGTAACACCTTTTACAACTTTTCCGTATTTTACTTCGTTTTTGAAATATTTCAGTTTTTTGATATGTAAATGAATGGTCTCTGACGTCAGGTGTGGGGTAGAGAATTTTCACTCATTAAAAAATGTATTATATCTCAGTGATTGCTAAGTTTACAACGTTCATTATCATGGGGAGTTATATTATACGCACATTTTCAAGTAAATTTGTGGAACAAACTTGAAGATGTAACTAATATTTTAATGAGTGAAAATTCTCCACCACCTGACGTCAGACACCATCTCATTTACATATCAAACAAACTGAAATATTTCAAAAACGAAGTAAAATACAGGAAAGTTGTAAAAGGTGTTGCTCTATCATTTTACGAGTTCTTTCATATTAGACAAACTATTTATGTTGCCAATGTCCTTTAACTATCAATCATAGTGTATCGGTTGGGACAGAGAAAGGGGTGGCTAATAACCCCAGTCACTCCCTCTGTATCCGCCCCTGAATCTACACAACAAATATAATTCTTAAGGGAAATTGAAAACTTGTAACTAGTGTAGATTCTTGGTCCATCTAGATCTTTTGACGGTGAATGAAACCGCCACTGAGACACCGTCGGATGACAGCGCGGAGAAAGGAATCAACTCGGCAACGAACCTTGCTCTTGAGGCGACATTCATCAACCAGAACTTTTCTCAGCAAGTGTTAAAGCGGTCCGAGAAACCAGAGAAATTTGACGAGCCCAATCCCTTTGTTGCATCTGATGAAAATGGACAGGCGAGAGTTGCTTCAGTTGGCTACAGGTAACTTTGCTGAGAGTACTATATGCGATGTTTACATGAGGCAGGCCCGATTTCAGGTTGGACTAACTGTTGATAGTAGCTAGAATAAGCTGGACAGAACTGGATATAGTAAAAAAAAAGAAATAATAATAATAAAGACGTATTAGGAGCATTATACAATAGTCTCAATGCTCTTACAACAATATATTCTTAATTTTACTTATAAAACTAATTACAGTTTCGCTATAAGATAAAGCCTACTACATATATTACCACTATGAAAAAAAACTATCAATTTTAAAAAAGAAAAGTCTTAAGTGCTGACTTAAAACTACTTAACATATCAATGCTTCTAATTTCCTGTGGTAATGAATTCCACAGTTTTGGTGCGGCAACTGAGAATGTTCTGTCTCCATGAGTCACCGTTTTGGATTTTGGCTCAAGTAGCAGATTTCGGTTAGATGATCTTAAAGTACGAGTAGGTTTATATTTGGTTAGTAAATCAGTAATATAAATAGGTACCTGGCCATGTAAAGCTTTGAAAGTAATTATCAATATCTTAAAAACAATCCTTGATCTCACTGGCAACCAGTGAAGATTACGAAGCACAGGGGAGATTTTTAACTAAAGCGGTAGAATTGTCCCGAGAATCAAATGCTGGACCTTGCTGGTTAGATACGTTGTAGAGATGGGTTGAAATGCTATGGTTGACACTTGACATGAGACTCCATCTTGAACACAGTGTGTGTGTGCCAAAATATTTTGTTTTTGGAAGAGTAGCTAAAGTTGGGATTGTCCCCCGTGGTATTCTATGCACAATACAATTATAAGGCATATTTATTCTTTTTCGGCTAAAGTTTATTCAAACGTCTTATTCAGTTTACACTGCATGTCCAACCGCGTGGCAATATGGCACGCAAATAGCCTGTCTGGACAAAGCCAGAGGATAAATGCGCTTATTATTTTAATCCACGTCCCCATATAGTCTCCTGTATTTACATATCCATGACGCCAGTGTGGTTCTCGTTAGCAACAATCGTTCCTTTCTTTTCTGTGATTATCCATACGTTTGCCAAAACAACAAACTTGAGTACTTGACGGTTAATCATAGTTTCGGTCTATGATTTGCACATAATTACACGCACATGAGGGACACAAATATGGCCGCCGTTTGGCCTCTATTGCCTCAGTCTATGGTAATGTACCGAGCAATTCGAAACATCACTGATCACCATCCCCCCGGGCATACCCCGGGAATTTGACTCGAAGCCGTGTCCGGGGAGTAGGGAATTTGACGTTCGAGGCCCGCTTTTGCTGGGTGGGGAATTTGAACTGGAAGTCTAGAATTCGCGCGTTTTCGTGTGGAACTCCTGCTCGCGGTCAATCTTGTTCCCAGAGCCTTCGCCGGCTTGCGGTTTAACTAAAGCTTTGTCACGGTCACCATTTTCTTTACAATGGCGGCGGAATCAGTTGAAGGATTGATAATTTGTTATTGTTAGATTTTAAAGGGAAAGATTCCGCTTTCGTCAAGGACTGGTTTGCCAAAAATGGAATGGAATGGATTTTCTGTACTTCCAGTTTCATAATTTGGCCATGGGGTCGGGCATTTTCCCGTCAAATATCTTGCTACAGTAGGGCATTTGAACACTTTTTCGCCAAGGGCGATGGGAATTTGAACGACCAAATTTTCAAAAGTTCAAATTCCGGGTGTCTGCCCGGGGGGGGGATGGTGAAGTTTCGAATTGATCGGTACATAACATCAGGTTAAAGGTTGAGTATCTAAATATTTTGTTGATACTGTAGGTATCGTAAATGGAACCTTGGTGACAATATTGAAGTTGTTGTGCGTTGTGAACATGACGCAGTTCTTCCTGGAGGAACCTGCATCAACGTTAAAGCACTCAATGAATGGGAGTCTAAGGTAGGTAAAAGGTTTAATATGCTTAATTATTGCATATATTTAACATCACGCCGCTTCTGATTGGCTGTCGTGCCTGATCATTAGCGAGCTTTAAATTTGACTACGACGACGTTTGGCTCAAGTAGCAGATCTCAAAGCACGAGTAGGTTTAATCCTCAAGGACCCTCAAGGGTCAATCCTTGGTCCACTCCTTTTCAGCCTCTACGTCAATGACTTACCATCGATATCTAAATCTGCCAATATAGAGTCGTATGTTGATGATACAAAAGTTTATCTATCTTTTAGCTTGAAGGATTTTGATCGTGGACTAAACGATCTAAAATGTGATCTGAATAGAGTGGCTGGATGGTGTTGCTCCAACAAATTACTCATAAACCCGAAAAAGACCAAGTTTATTTTATTCGGCGTTCGACAACTTTTGAGAAAACTGCCTGCTGATCTATCCATTCAATTTCTGGGAGAGTCCTTGAAGCCTTCAACTTCCGTAAAAGACCTGGGTGTAACTTTAGACCAATATCTTACCTATGACAACCACATCAGTAAAATTGCTGCATCTTGCAACTATTCTCTATGCCAGATATCGAGAATCAGTCATCTTCTTGACCAAAAAACGTTAGAAATCGTCATTAACTCACTCGTTTTTAGTAGACTGTTCTTCTCTTCTACTGTTTGGTCAAACACATCCAAGAAAAATATCGCTGTATTGCAACATGTTCAAAATTTTGCTGCTCGAATTATAAGTGGTAAAAAGAAATTTGACCATATAACACCAACTTTAAAGTCCTTAAGATGGTTGCCAGTTGCTGATGTTCTTAAGTTCAAAAATGCAATAATGACTTTCAAATGTATGAATAACTTGGCTCCTTCGTATCTCTGTTCAAAATTTTCACACATATGTGATCAAAAACACAATTATAACACTAGGTTTTCTTCGTCTTCTAAACTAATTATACCTCGTTGTAGAACAGCCACGGGGCAACGTTCATTTCTCTTTAGAGCAATTGAAATATGGAATTTTACTATTGACAATGATATTGCAATAACGTTAAATTTGGGAACGTTTAAGCAACTTTTTAAATCAATTTTGTTGAAGAAATTTTTAGATTTGTAACATCTGCATGATTTCTAATAGTTTGTAATACGAAATGTTGTAATATTTATAGGCTCATGTAATAATTCTTGTAATATTTTACTGAAAACTTTGTAATAGCTCACTGAAAAGCCCTTTTAGGGAGTGTCTAATAAATACTACTACTACTACTACTAGTTTATATTTAGTTAGCAAATCAGTAATATAAACAGGCAATCAGTAATATAAACAGGCGCCTGGCCATGCAAAGCCTTGAAAGTAATTATTAGTATCTTAAATACAATCCTTCATCTCACCGGCAAGTGGCAACCAGTGAAGATTACGAAGCACAGGCACAAATTTGGTTTCTTTGGCTATTGCAATAATTTTGCCGTAAAGTCCGACCAAACGAAGTTAATAAGGTTTTTTATTATATTTCTCTTTTAAATTTTTCACATTTCAATTTTTTTTAAACTTTTCAGTTGTTTTGTATGACCGGTCCTTACCGGTTTGTTAAGACCGCTTAGAAACTATTCAAATTGCAAGAAAGTTGCGTAAACCCCCGCTGACCATCGTGTTTGAGCTGTCGAGCAAACTCTAAAATGGCGCCGTCCAGAAGCATAAAATACGAGAATGAAAACGTTATTTCTCGAGGACAAAATATATACATAACATACAAAACAAAATAATTTATTTTTTGACTACAGTTCTCCTTTAATGATATCACTTGATTATGGTTGAACAGTGTTATTCCATCAGAGTGAACTTTGTTTTATTAAAGTAGATTATAATATTCTTGTTTGTATTAGAGCGGAGTCGGTGATTGGCGCCAGAAACTCGACACGCAACGCGGTGCAGTTCTGGCCACAGAGCTCAAGAATAATGGTTGCAAGCTGGCCAAATGGACCGTCGCTTCAGTTTTAGCTGGCTCAGAGTACTTGAAAATTGGGTAAGTATCAACCACATTGTACTCGAGAAAATAAAGTACAATTGTGATGCTATATAGATCACCCATGAACGATTGCCAGCTCAAGCAGCCTGTGTGCTGATGAACCAGAACATAAAGTTGTTAAGGTTTTGTTGTACAAGCTGTGTTAAGTTGTTAATACTCAGAAAAACTCTAAGATCCAGAAAGCACTCGAACCCGCAACCTTCTGAATGCTAGGCAGACGCTCTAACCATTGAGCCACTATAATTCACATGGAAGGGCAAGGTTAATTACAGTATTTAAACCTGGGACGAGTCGTGCATGCCATTTGTTCACAAGTACTTATTGGACTACAAGTCGTGTTGTGACAGTCAATTTCCAGTCAAATGTTGTTAGTTAAGTTGGGTAGTTGCATCTTGAAGTTCGTAAAGTTGTAAAGTTGCCCTGCCATCTGAGTTCCAGTGGCTCAATGGTTAGAGCGTCTGTCTAGCATTCAGAAGGTTACGGGTTCGAGTCTGTCTGGTGCTCAGAGTTTTTCTGAGTATTGACAACTTAACACAGCTTGTACAGCAAAACCTTTACAACTTTATGAACTTCAAGCAGCGACTACCCAACTTAACGAACCAGAACATGTCAGCGTCTGTATTTGATAGTTTTTATGACGTCCAAACACTTCTGTATTGCTGAAACGATTGCAGTGTCTGTGTTAAAGTTAATCTTAAGGAACAATTTCCATCTCTTCGCGAGTTACCGTCGTCCTGAAGACGTATTTATATTCACAGTGGCGTTGTAAACAGAAAGAGGATGGCGTTGAGATTAGTCTTGGGAATAAAAACTATTCATTTCTCTTCGTTTTGCATGAAATGTTTTTTATTTTGAATGATGTTTTTGTCTATACTCCGAAAAGTCTTCTCAGAAAGAGTCTTCTCACAAAACCCTACAGAGACTTTCTGATTCATCCACAATCCAAATATGTCCACTCGGAACCTGATTTTTTTTGTTTGAACCTGATCACTTGGTCTTCCACGCTTCGCGTCTGTCAGTCAAACGAAAGTCAAGAAAACGTCGAATTTTGTAAAAAATCCAGAAATAATTACTTTTTTCAATAGCGTAGCAGAGCTGCTATTAATAGCTCAAAATGCGGACAAACAAACCAAATTTGACTCACAAATGATCGGAAATGAGCTATTTTCTTTCGTTATGGCCGCAAGAATTATGGGTAAATACGGACAAACATGGCTGCTGACGTCATCTCGACGGAGTGCTATTAAAAGACAAAATGAATAATTATATCAAGGATTGACAAGATAATTACGGATGAGTTCACTAAGGGAATTTCGTGCTTCAAAAAATGGCCGACCGAGCGTGCAATGCATCACTGTTGACACTTACTCTTTAAAATAGAAGGTAATGTTTAGAAATGTTAATATTTTTACGGTACTGATCTTGTTTGTACGCTTTCATTCTCGTACTTTATGCTTCTGGGCGTCGCCATGTTAGAGTTTACTCGATGGCTCCACGATTATTGCTCAAAATATAGCGGCGATTTTTTTTGCAAGTGCAAACTCTAAAATGGCGGCGTCTCGCAGCAAATACGAGAATGAAAACGTTATTTCTCGAGTACACTAGCAAACATCGTCAAATTATTAATATTTCTAAATATAACACTCGAAGGTCTTTGATTAAATATTATTTGTTTTTTAACTACAGTCCCCTCCCCCTTTAACTTAGATTTCTTGTTCTTATTTTCTTTCCTTTAGCTATGTTTCACGTAAGAACTTCATGGATTCAACCAAGCATTGTATTCTGGGAACGCAACAATTCCGGCCGCGCGAACTAGCCAGTCAGATGAATCTGAGTATGGACAATGGTTGGGGTATAATACGATGCATTGTGGACTACTGTATGGGTTTAGAGGATGGAAGATACCTGATACTGAAAGATCCGAATAAGGTAAGTGGAAAGCACTGAATAAACTAATACTAAAGTAGGGAAAGAGTGAGGTTAATTGATAAACCGAAAATGTTTTTTCGAAACTGATATTATCGATGTTACTTCGAGCGGAAAATTGAAAAATCGATCGAAGATCGGCATCATCTATAAGATCGAAGATCGGCATTAAATTACCTAAAAAAATATGTTTGTAAACGCAAGTGATATACCCATTCCTATAATCTAAGAAACTCATCTTGATGTTTATTTGTGCCAAGACCAAACAGTGAAGCTGGTAAACGTAGCTTTGGGTATTTGGGGTCTGTACTCTGGAATGGCTTGCCATATAATATTGCAAACCTAACAAATATTGTAGCTTTTAGAAGCAAGCTAAATGATATTTTTTAGTAGATATTATTTAGTAATAACTACAATGATTTTCCTATTCTTATTTTAGTTATTGTAATTAAGTTTTAGTTTATTCTTGCAAATAGTAATATATATCTGAATTTTATATTTTTAATTTGTTTTGAATTATTCTGCACGGCTCTCGGGAAGAGCATGTTTATATGATGAGATTCCGTGTTTAAATAAATTTTTTGATTGATTGATCTCCTCAGTAACGATATGTGATATTCAATGATAATGAGCCACATTTTGATAGCATGTTATCTTCGCGAAAATGGAGAAGAAATACATTTGTGATTAACGTCCCTTCCAGGCTATTATCCCTTCCCGGCTATTATCCCGTCCCGGCTATTGTTCCGTCCCTGTTATTGTACCGTATTATACTTTGTGTATATTAGTGTCGACATTTTTTCGTAGCGTTAATTTTATTTCCATTCGGAGCATTGTCGTACCATATTAGTGTGAACGTGGACTAAAGTTGTTGTTTTTTTCAAGGGAATTATGCGTATCTATGACATTCCGAATAACACATTTGATAGTGAAGACGACGACGACGATGAGGATGACGAGGAAGCCGATGATGAGGAGGATCAGGAGCAAACTGAGGGTAAGGCGGTCATAGATAGGTGGGGACCTTGAGGGTCTTTGAAGAACTGCTCAGTGCTTAGGATAGGTGGGGACTTTGAGGGATCTTACAGATTGGTGTGGACTTTGAGGGATTTTTGAGGAACTACTTATGCTTAGGATAGGTGGGGACCTTGAGGGATTTTACAGATAGGTGAGGACGTTGAGGGATATTTTAGGAATTGTTTATGGTTGGATGAATGGTCCGGAAATTCTTGCAAAGACGACGGCGTTTCATCCACTAATTTTAATCTTGTTCTTGTTTGCAGAAAAGTGAGAAGAGATTTTGACGTCAAAAACTGGTAATTAATGTGATACTTATATTCTAAAAGAGATATTTTCAGGCATGTAAATTTTAAACCAAAGATAAACTTTTTCTGAACCTTGTTTTTGGAGGTTGTGTTTTTGGTGGTTATCTGTATTAAAATGCTTGTACTGTGACAAATGTGTTATTCCTGTTGAGCTGAGTATTTGCCTACGAAAAAACCCCAAGGCAAATACCTTCCCGTAAAAGATTTTATCCCGAACTTGTAGTTTTGGTGTGTGAGCGAGTAGTTTCGTGTTTGAGCTAGTAGTTTTCGTGTTTGAGCTTGTAGTTTTCGTGTTTAAGCTAGTAGTTTTCGTGTGTGAGCGAGTAGTTTCGTGTTTGAGCTAGTAGTTTTCGTGTTTGAGCTAGTAGTTTTCGTGTTTGATCTAATAGTTTTCGTGTTTAAGCTAGCAGTTGTCGTATTTGAGCTAGTAATAAGCACTGACGAGATATCTTGGATAGCTAATGGGATCTAAAGTTCTTGTTCAGAAAAGTCACTTCTGGCCGCATTCCTATCTCTCCACTCCGCTGTGAACATCGCTTGCCTTGCCTTAACATGCCTTGCCTTAGCATATCTTGTTATATTGACTCTTGAGATATTGAGATGTGTCAACTTTAAACCTTCTATATACGCATAGCAACCGTTTATATAGCTAGCAACCACTTACGATAACTGTAGTGAAGGAGACATTTTCGTTGCGTCAAAGCTAATTAATTTAGCCCGAAAAACAATTTTGTACATTTTCTAATGTCGCGTGCACTTGTTTGAACAATCGTACTCGGGTTGGGGTATAGTCTTCGACTCTCCTTCGCTGATATTTAGTGTTAAATATTGGTTCATATAGTATGAGCTGATCATTGCAATATTTAGGAAGTTAAAGTTTGTGTTACTGTTTATAAACATGAAAATATGTCTATCTAAAATATTATTTAACAAGAGGTTTTATGTATTTTTTCCTTAATTTGCGTATTAAAAGTCTTCTTTTCTCGTCTTTATGTCAGTACGCAAGGTCATGAACATTCGACCGTCACTTCTGCTGCAGCCATTTTCACTTTAATATATCAATATATGCATGTTAAAGGAAGTCAACCCGTATGAATCCAGGCAGATAATGCATGTGTTGCACACTTTAAAGTCACAAGAAATCGTATAGACACAGACGCCGGCTTTAGTGTACAAATGATGTCAACAACTTGAAAGAAAAAGTCTGTAAGCCATATAATAAATACCTTATTGACTGAGCGTGTCATGATCTGGATAGAAACAATTCCTGCTAAACCTAAGATGGAAAATGTTTGCATAGTTGTTACCCATGACCAATATTGAGTAACTGATTTCGGGCGGTCAAAGGTCGTGGCTAGATGGAATACTCGCAGTTGAGGTGACCGTGAGGTACTAGGTCTGAGTCGTCTTCTGGACGATCTTTTTTAGTATCCGCGAGAGGTTGCACGATATGAGAGATTGTGCTGCTATCATACGATCGGACATGCCTGTATGATGAAATACATCATGGAACTGCTAACCCCAAAACAACTTAGATCCTAACCCTAACCCCCCGCCTAATGGGTTATCTAACCCCCGCCTAAAGGCCCATCTACACGATACGATTCATCGTATACGATTGTCATTCTGGCGTACATTGTCGTACTGGCGTGTGTAATTGTTTGCACGTGACATGATTCTTGTTTATGATTCGATGGCGAATGTTGACACGCGTGTAGAAAGGCCTTAATGGTTTTCTAATACTAACCTTAATACTAATAAAAGGATCGTCCAGAAGACGACTCAGACCTTAAGGTCACCTCAACTGCGAGTATTCCATCTAGCCACGACTGCGGTCAAATCATGAAAATCGTTTGAGCGCTGGATTCGACACTCGTACATCTGATCATATCTGATTCACCAACTGTAAATGCCAAATATTAACTTTAATATACCATATTGCATCAGCGGCACATGACATTACCCCTGCATATATACTGAACTCGTGGCTACAGAAGCCGTTGCCGCGTGAACTCATCGGCAGCTAAGTCGGTTTTAGAGCGCTGGACCTAGTTGTATATAAAAATGTAGTATACACGGTTGAACTTAACTGCGATTTGTATAGGAAATAACACGGTTCTCGAAGAATTAATGAAAAATCGCACGCGTGTTTGGCGAAATATTCATAATACCACGAGTACGAAGCACGAGTGGTATTATGAATATTTCGCCAAACACAAGTGCGATTTTTCATTAATTCTTCGAGAACAAATGTTAATACTTTTTCAATCAATTTTACGCGTTTCTGAATGTAGCGAATGCATAAACGTAAGCGGGAAACTGGTGTTTGTAAATATTAAAACCCAACATCCCGGATGTGATTTTTTACTAGGGGATTAAAAAAATACATGTGGTATGTTTTTTAAATATCCCTGGTAAAAAAAACGAGTAAAGTTTAATACTGATGTCATTAGCCAATCAGGAATGAGTAAAATTGATTGAAATGGTATAATATTTATAAGTAATACAATGGTTTTTAAGAATATAGTGATTAAATCTCCCGCAAACCGAGGAATGTTTGTGAAAGTCCCGAGGGAAAGCATGAGGGCGAAGCCCGAAGGCGTCCCGAGGGACTTTCACAAACATTCCGCGGTTTGCGGGAGATTTGATCACTATATTCTTAAAAACCATTGTATTAGTTTGTAATACCATGATGACCGAGGTGAAACTAGTGTTTTCATTGTACAAAACTAATTGATAGTAGGAGTATTGTGTAATACAATGCATGATCAGTGATGTATTCAACAATTTTCCATTGTAGGAAATTAATATAATTGTGTGAAATGTTTAGTGAAAAGTGAATATTAATAAGTCGAGTAATTAACACTTTATCTTACTGTCATTAACATTGTAGTGTAATTATTTTGTTTGTTGTGTAAAACGTATTAACAAAACTCTTTGTCGTGTCTTTGAATTTTGGCTCATGAATTTTAATCAGGGAGAAATTAGAAATCTGCCCGGCTTTGCCGGGAGATTTAGAGATCTCCCCGCTAAAGCCGGGAATATCGTGATTAAACCACCCGGCGAGAACAAAAGAACCCGAGGTCATCATGGTATTACTCCTAATAATATCCAACCCAGTCTCCACCTAGTTAATGTAGACAGTCTACATTGGTAACACGTAGCTGTGAATGTATGATGTCTACATTAACAAATAACCGCTAACCCTAACCCCCCGCCTAACGAGTTTTCTAACCCTAACCCCACACCATGTTCACTTTACTTTGGGTTGCTAGATTAATAGACTAGTGAGAGAGACTAAGCATGTGGGATTATAAATTGACTGTTAAACGCATGCGCTAACTATCGTTATTTTAGCGCGAGTTGAGTTAATGTAGACTGATCATACATTAACAGCTACGTGTTACCAATGTAGACTGTCTACATAACTAGGATAACTAGGTGGAGACTAGGTTGCAATATCAATGGTTTACCAAGTATAGAAGTAATGAGAATAAATGAATTGATCACCAAAGGTAAACTCGGACCCGTGGCGGGTGCGAGAAAAAAATGTGGCCCCCCCACAAAGTGACGGCATATGTAGGGGGTGCGGGGAATACTCCGCTGGAAATTGTTTTAATTTATGGTCTCTGAAATGGCATTTCCTGCATTTTGAGAGCAGTTTTCAGTAAAACCTAAAGACCACAAATCACTTTTTGTAGTGTCCATTATTTTTAAGAAAATAATATTAATATTAATGGCAGTTTGTCGAATGGGCTGATGGGCCCCATGGGCCGGTGTGGTGCACCGTTTGCACACCCGTAGTGCCGCCACTGACTCGGACCTGTTTTAAAACAACTTCTCTAAACTAGTACTGTAAGAAATGTTTGGAGACCAATGTTGATACTGAGGAGTAAAGGGTTAACTGACCGCGACGGGTAGTTAAGTCGCAGTTAGGAGTTTTATACAACCGCCTCCTGGTCTAGAGATCCAGGGTCCCTGGTTCAAGGCCCTTTATGTTTTAGCTTTTTCCCCTCAAATTTGATCCTTTTAGTTTTGCCGCCATTAGTGCATGTTTGTCGCCATTTGTGCATGAAACGCAGCTCAAAGTTTGCAGTCTGCTTTAATATTATATAAGTTAGTGTACTTCTTTGGTGTTTTACGTTGATTTTCGAACATAATATCGAACATAACTCGTGTTCATCGCCGTCTTCCTTTGAAAGAGGTTTGTTTTCATTGTTTACACAACATTGTATAAACGTTGGTTGTTTCATCTGACCATTGTCATGGAAATTCAGTGCTATAATAAATAATATTACTTTATTTGTCTGGTCTAATCTACGGATACGGGACTCTTGAATGCTCACGATTTCCCTTGGTTTAATTCTTGTATAAAAGGCCAACCGTTGCAAGTCTGCTCGCTGTTTTCCCATGTCTCGAGAGTATACTGAAAAGTTGTTTAGGAATCGCTATCGAGATGTTGAGTGTTTTTCTGTGCCTCTCAGCCTTCATGGCCACGACGCAAGGAATGCCTTACGATTGTAAAGGAAATTATACGCCTTCAAGGTATATCGGATTCCATCGTGTTCCAACCAACTGCTTGGTGATGACTCCTTCTGCTTGTCCAAGATCATGGAAGTCAGGCATACCCGAAGGTCGCACTACAGCGAAACCGTTGATCCACTCGGAGTTTCTAATTTGTCATGAAGGATTCTCCTCCTGCGGTTATGTTCCCATAAATCCTAGAAATGGCGAAGTTCTTGGTCACAGTGGAGTGACAATTGGCTCTGGCATAGACTTAGTATCTAAATCGGCCAGCTATCCTGGTTTCAGAGCCCTGCCGAAGTCTCTTGTTGGCAAACTGGAGCCGTATTTTGGTCTCCAGAAGGACAGGGCGGCATGCGTTGCCGTCGAACAACCTTTGAAGCTGTTCCCCAGCGAAGCGTTTACCTTGACGAATGTTACGAAAGATTATGTCATTAAACAGGTCGCGGAACGTTACAAAAGAGACAAAGCCGAGACGTCACTCGCTTTTGTAGCGCTTCCTCGAGCAATTCGCACCGCCATAACCAGCGTTTGGTTTCAGGTCGGTGAACCGAAGGTCTACCATACTCTCTGGAAATTTATCAGGGAAAATAACTGGGAAAGGGCAGTGAAGGAACTTCGACGTTTCTACAGAAATCCAGGTCCGCAAATGTTCGCGGATGTGAGACGACGGAACGATGAAGCTGATATAATAGAGGCGACTCTAGTGAAATGTAAACGCTCGCTCGACGCTGTCTTTCTACTTGATGGATCCGGGAGTGTTTCTCCGGCGAGTTTTGCGGAGAGTCTGGACTTTGTTAAAAATCTCACCTCCGCTTTCTCGGACGAGAAACTTCGAGCTCGTAGCGGAACGAGATTTGGTTTGTCCACCTTCAGCCATACGTACATATCGCATTTCTATTTATCCTCGTACGCATCCAAGACCGAATATCTTTCAGCCATCAGTGGAGTTGTTCAAAATACAGGCACGACGTCGCTTGGGTACGCGTTGACGCGCATCGTCGAGCAGTTTTCTGAGGAACGCGGGTTAAGAAACGAAGAACGCGGTATACCACGGATTCTGATTGTGTTAACAGATGGGAAATCGCACGACTCGGTTGAAATCCCAGCGCGACTTCTACGACAGAGAAATATCGTTATCTACGCCATCGGGATTGGTAAATACGACAAGTTTCAACTTCGTGCGGTAGCTTCGTCTCGTTCCCACATTCATACCTTGGAGTCGTTTTTTGAATTGGACACCTTCATCGCAACCTTAACCGCCGCTACTTGCAACGAACCTCGACCTGTGCCATTGGCGAGGAAACTTTTCATGAAGAGCGAGAAGCAAACGCAGGAGTACTTCGTCTACAAAGCCACAGCGAACTCCATGTTGAGAATCAACGTGGAAGATCGCAGTGGACGGACTGCTGTTTACGTATCCCATAGTAACCCACATCCTTATAAGTACGACAACGATATGGGATTCGCCGCATCAAGGCAGAAAAATAAAATTCTCGTCGTAGCTATGAAAAGTCATAATGTCACCTGGAAAAGATCGATACCTGACCAAAACACGAAACCAGTTTATGTATCTGTCTTGACCAGCACTAAGAAAGCCTCGTTCACCATCGAAGGGAATATGTGTAATCCCTTAAATTGCTCCGAAGGGACAAATGAGGTATTCTCGGCTTTCTCAACGGCGACTTTGATAAAGACTTCCAGTGTTTTAGCTTTTGTGGTGGCAACATCGTATGTGTTTAACATTTACTGTTAAACGCAACATTTACCATATACCATTAATATTATGTAAAATAGCCTACATTTTCTAATATCAGCCTGGAATTTTTGTCAAGAAACCAAAGAGAAATACATAACCGCATATTTGTGCCCGTACAATCATTTGGTATTGGAGTTTAAGGAGACCAAAATCTCGGTTGAAACTCGCAATGTGATACTTTTTTATTTGAACCTTCTGTGTATAATAATTAATTTTAATACAGTCCCCTTTATTATATGCATATAAAATTACCGCATTCTGATTGGTCAATTCAAAACTCGTGCATGTGATGTGGTATATACGCGTTCAATCAATGGCTACGATAATTCTACATCTACATTTTATTAAGTCGGTAAAATCGATTAGGTTATCACACCAACTACACATTATAAACAAAGCTAAAAATAATTAAAAATAATATAAAGTTATTACTTCAAATAATTCTTGTGAATTGCTACAATAATTCAGTTTGAGAAAGGTAGGTTGGTTATACCTAATGAAAACTTGTAGGAAACTTGCTGCATACTCGTTTGAGAAGAAATATCAAACACTCGTTGGCGTTACTAATGTACATATATAGGTAGGCGATGAATCGTTAGTAATTTGAAAAATGTTTTCTGGTCCTCTTTATAGTAATATTATTTTATTTTGTCGATGGTAAGAGCACATAAACCATCAAAAAACCTCATAGGATTCTCAGTTGGTCCCTAATAATGGCGGACTTCCGGCTTCATTTTCTGAACAATAGTTGCTCGATCCAGTCTTTATTTAGATCAGAGATCAGTGATCCAAACACGGAAACCATTAGGTATTTCTTTAAGATAGGATGACTCTGTTGGCATGTTGTTCTCAGCGTTATTTTGATAATCGTCAATTGCCAATTCGTTCAATTGCCAATTCATTCAACCCTAACCCCCCACCTTGAAATTTTCTTTCACCATAAATCCTTACAACATGCAGTTTAATCGAGTGAAATGCCAAATATCACTTGAAATATATAACCCAATCGTACGAACTTGCTCTGCCATCTGAGTCTATAAGGTCAAAACATTTTATTGTTTTATTTGGAAGAACTTTTAAAATGATAAAATAACTACTTTCGAAGATTTTCGTTTCTTTCTTTTTGAGATATATCAGTTTGTTTTAATATGCAAATGTCCGGAATGTACATATGCATGAGTTATCAGAGATACTAATATATATACACATGCACATGCATAGATACACATGCATAATGAGTTATCAGATACACATGCATAATGAGTTATCAGAGAATGTTAATATATATCTTTGCGTTCATCAAATAAAAACACTAAAGCGTGAATAACATGTGTGCGTGTTTCTCCCACAACACCAAACTTCTTGATTTTAAAGGATTTCGTTCGAGAATGAAAGAGATACACAATTTTATGCATGTACATTCCGGAAAAAAGAAAGCGAAGAAACGAAAATCTTCAAAAGAAGTTATACTTTATCATTTTACTAGTTTCAAATAAAACACAATGTTTTGACCTTATAGGCACTTTAATGGTTAGAGCCTGCCTAGACACTAGGTTCTATTTTGATTTTCGTTTTTTTCCGGAGAATTTGGAGCTTATTTACCGTGACGTCGTGCAGAGAATTTGGCCCCCATATAGCATCAAAGCCAACGCGGTTGCGCACGGAAAAGCCATTCTAGGCTGGGTTAGAGCGTCTAACCGGAGATCAGAATGTTGCGGGTTCGATTCCCGTTAAAGGCCCCTGTTACACGGTGCAATTTTTCATGCAACTTGTCTCGTAACGCCGTTGCGAGACAAGTTGCACGGACCATTGCACCGTGTAACATGCTGCGCAATGGTCAAAATCGATGCGAGACAAGTTGCACGGACCATTGCACCGTGTAACATGCTGCGCAATGGTCAAAATCGATGCGAGACAAGTTGCACGGACCATTGCACCGTGTAACATGCTGTGCAATGGTCAAAATCGATGCGAGACAAGTTGCACGGACCATTGCACCGTGTAACATGCTGTGTAATGGTCAAAATCGATGCGAGACAAGTTGCACGGACCATTGCATCGTGTAACATGCTGCGCAATGGTCAAAATCGATGCGAGACAAGTTGCACGGACCATTGCATCGTGTAACATGCTGCGCAATGGTCAAAATCGATGCGAGACAAGTTGCACGGACCATTGCATCGTGTAACATGCTGTGTAATGGTCAAAATCGATGCGAGACAAGTTGCACGGACCATTGCACCGTGTAACATGCTGTGTAATGGTCAAAATCGATGCGAGACAAGTTGCAACGGACCATTGCACCGTGTAACATGCTGTGCAATGGTCAAAATCGATGCGAGACAAGTTGCACGGACCATTGCATCGTGTAACATGCTGTGTAATGGTCAAAATCGATGCGAGACAAGTTGCACGGACCATTGCACCGTGTAACATGCTGTGTAATGGTCAAAATCGATGCGAGACAAGTTGCACGGACCATTGCACCGTGTAACATGCTGTGTAATGGTCAAAATCGATGCGAGACAAGTTGCACGGACCATTGCACCGTGTAACATGCTGTGTAATGGTCAAAATCGATGCGAGACAAGTTGCACGGACCATTGCACCGTGTAACATGCTGTGTAATGGTCAAAATCGATGCGAGACAAGTTGCACGGACCATTGCACCGTGTAACATGCTGTGCAATGGTCAAAATCGATGCGAGACAAGTTGCACGGACCATTGCATCGTGTAACATGCTGTGCAATGGTCAAAATCGATGTGAGACAAGTTGCACGGACCATTGCACCGTGTAACATGCTGCGCAATGGTCAAAATCGATGCGAGACAAGTTGCACGGACCATTGCATCGTATAACATGCTGTGCAATGGTCAAAATCGATGCGAGACAAGTTGCACGGACCATTGCACCGTGTAACATGCTGCGCAATGGTCAAAATCGATGCGAGACAAGTTGCACGGACCATTGCATCGTATAACATGCTGTGCAATGGTCAAAATCGATGCGAGACAAGTTGCACGGACCATTGCATCGTATAACATGCTGTGCAATGGTAAAAATCGATGCGAGACAAGTTGCACCAATCGTTGCACAAATAGAATCGGGTTCTACTTTCTGCAACGAAAGCAACAATTTTTTTCAGCGTTGCATCGTGTAACACCCTTTCAGCAACTTGTCTTGCAATGTTTCCATAACAACGACTGCGAACGCATGCGCGTCATCCAGTGTTCTCGCAAAACAAAATGGCTTATCGAAAAAAATGCTTTTATCGGAAAAAAAGCACAAACGCGTTGCAGCGTGGCGTGTATAACACCCCTCACCTTGCAGTGCTGCAACGCCGCACAAATCATCATTGCGAGACAAGTTGCATGAAAATGTTCACCGTGTAACAGAGTCTTTAGGGCTTGAAACATTTTTCTGAGTTTGTGTAAAAGCTTGAGTAACAAATAATTTACTACAGATTTACTGCGACTTTGGTCCCTTAGCAATGGCCGCCGTTGGCTCTAATTATCCAGTGAGAGAAGCCTGATATGAGACGTCAAATTAGGTTGAAGATTTTATGCATTTAATGTTAACAAAGAAACTGTATTGGCCAGACACTAAACCTATTTTGCTTGCGTCACAGTTTGATTTGCTTGCAAACTCGGAGTTTCTAATGACCTCTCGTTAATTTACATTATGCAAATATGCAGGCTTCAAAATTAGCTCATCAGATACAATAGAAAGCTCAATCCAGTCTATTTAGAGATCAGTGGTTTGGATACTGTGATCCAAACACGCGGGAAGTTGCTTGACTGGAGAAAAGCGTAAAAAAACACGAGCCACTAGGCGAGTGTTTTTTAGATTTTCGAAAGTCGAGCAACTTCCCAAGTGTTTGGATAAGAGTATCCAAACACGGAAAACCATTAGGTATTTCTTTTATAAAATAATTCAAGAGAAC
Organism: Chrysogorgia sp. JL179-B06; assembly: GCA_035772405.1. Taxonomy (NCBI): domain Eukaryota; kingdom Metazoa; phylum Cnidaria; class Anthozoa; order Scleralcyonacea; family Chrysogorgiidae; genus Chrysogorgia; species Chrysogorgia sp. JL179-B06. Next base: position 1,992,350 of record JAYKKM010000469.1, on the reverse strand, counting down.
GAGCAGCAAAACTTAAGGAAATTCTTTCCAAACACGGTTATTGACTAATCAGAACCTGCGTAGCATATATGTTATTTTATAAAGCCTTTTCCCACGGAAGCCGTTGCGGAGAGCTTGGTAACGAATTCACTGATTATTATGTGGCATTCGTGATAAAATCGTAGTAGGTGATAGTGAAAAATTATTCAAGATATAAAGTATTGTTTAATAAACGAGCAGCAGTGTTTTATCAGATATAAAACACGAGGGCGTAGCCCGAGTGTTTTAGATCTGATAAAACACGTGCTGCGAGTTTATTAAACGGCTTCAAACACGACCCATTTGATAAGTTCATTGGCGTAGTAATTTTGAAAATCGATGTTGTCTAAGCCGAGAAAATCAAAGATAAAGTTTATGTAAATCAGGACGAATCTTTATCACATTTAAAACAACGATACGGTCGTGATTTTCTTTTGTCTTTTCATGAATTATTAATGAGTGTTTGAAGTATATATATTTAAGGGTCTCAACTCTCAAGAGTATATAGAGAATTAAGTAAGACGTGGATAACAGTTGATTTTAATCTCATATCTTACCAACGATGTATTCAGTGATGTCATTTCTGGAACTTAGATGAAACTTTTCCCGGATAGTTGGATAGTGTGCATCGAATTTTGGATATTTTCCGAACCGACAATCTGAACTCTCAAAATCTGATCCTCATGTGAACAGACATTTAGAGGATATATGACATGAAATTTTTTATTGCTTCATTTGAAAGAGCATCAAAAAGTAGGACGATATGCTGTTTACCGTTCCTTGATATCTTTTCTAGTTCCAGAGTTATAAAGATTTAAAGTGTCAAAATCAACGGAAAATATGGCACAAACAAATTGCTGATTCAGCACAAATTATGACGTTATATTGTTCGCATGCATGTTAGTTTGGTGAATGTTTAAATGAACTATAGCTCAGTTACTATGTGTCAGAATCAAATGAACCTTTGCACACAGATAGTGCAAGCTATGAAACACAGTTGATAATTTCACGAATTTTGTTGTCAAGGTAACACTGTTGTACCCAGGCCCCTTGAACGGATTTTATAAAACACCTTCATACTCTGTCTTGATAAGGATAAAATAATATATCAGCCGTGTGCTTGTCATACATATGCATGCCTAAAATACATTTATACTATAATAATTTGAAAATTATGCCCCCAGTATACAGTACAACAGTGTTACCTTGACAACAAAATTCGTGAAATTATCAACTGTGTTTCATAGCTTGCACTATCTGTGTGCAAAAGTTCATTTGATCCAAACTAACATGCAAACAATATGACGTCATAATTTGTGCTGAATCAGATATGAACGATATGAACGAATGGTAAACAGCATTTCGCCCTACTTTTTGATGCTCTTTCAAATGAAGCAATAAAAAATTTCACGTCATATACACTTTATTGAAATTATCATTTGTTTTGATGAAAAATTGATTGTATGCATGTGATGAATCGTCTACGTATCACTCTGTGACGAGGGTCCTTCGCTCGAAACGTTAGACCTCCTACACACTATTTCTTCAGAACATCAACCTTAAAGAGTTTTCAATTTGTCATATAATGTTATAGATTTCCAAAGCATTTGCGAGCAGCAAGACAACGTCGTGAAACTTATCTCGTCATAACGGAAAGACTGCACGCAGGCTTGGCATGTCGACCTTCGCCTCAGTGGCGTAACGCTCACAATGGGGCCCCTGCCAAAAGTGGAGTTGAAGATTATAATGAAAAATTACGGCTTAACAGAGACATTACTAACATATATTTCCTCCTCATATTTAGTCAGAACTAATTTACGGGGTCCCCGATAATCGATTCTCCCGGACTACGCCCGGCCTCCTGCGAATTATGGTGAAGAATGTTCTGGGTGGGAGATTGACCTGATTTACCGATTTGTTAACTCGATGAGGAAGGAATATATAGGTGTCTTGGTATTCACGATTTTTCATGTGGCCCAAGACATATATAAGGGCTCCATCTACCTCTGTTACGCCACTGCTTCGCCTTCAAACTGATGCCGTCACGAACAAGGCGTCGATGTCTAATTTGTTATTACTTATCTGCTCCTTAAAGTGTTTATGCAGTGAAAAATTCAGTTTGAAACAAACTCTCTTATTTGAAAGAACTAGAGAGATTGTCAAGATTGGTCTTTACAACTCTTCCATATCTCACTTTGTTCTTCAGATATTAAGATTTGTTTGATATGTAAATGACCTCACTGTGACGTCACACTACATAATGACTTATTGAAGAAGCCTGTATATCTTTGGAATTATGTCACGAAATTATGAAAGTGTGTATCTGTATGTGTGTGTTGCATGATACTAGACGTACGGAGTTACGTTTCGAGTGATTTGATTTAATAATCCCAAAGATATACATGTTTTTTCAGTAAGTTATTATGGAGTGTGATGTCACAGTGAGGATCATTTACATATCAAACAAATCTTAATATCTCAAGAACAAAGTGAGATATGGAAGAGTAAATGCCAATCTTTATAATTTATATAGTTCTTTCAAGTAAGATAGTTTATTTCCAACTGAATTTTTCACTGCATAAACACTTTAATGTAGTACTCTTGTAGATATACATAGTTCATAGTTGTATTACATTCTTAGAAATTAACCATAGAATGTCATAAAATGACAAAATATACTGGTGTTGTTCGGTATGTATCGGTTTACTGATCATGATAATTATGTCGTGGGTGTCGAACTGACTATAAACATGTTTTGATGAGTTATTTCGCCATTCGTTTTCCGCTGACCATGCTCTATGTTGCTTGCCTACAGAAATGTGACTGCTATACATGTGTACAGATTTGGCATTTACACCCGATTACGATTTATAAAATAATTTTACTCTACGCACGCTATGATTGGTCAGCTTGCCGGTCTCGATCAGGCTACGGAGACCGGAATGACGTCAGCAACTAATGAAATTTGCATTATATATCGTAATTATCCAAAGTATAAGAAATTGTTTCTAAATTATTTTATAAAAATAATAGAATACGTTTGCTTTTGTGATCGAAACCCTCGTGAAGTAATAAAAACACTCGAGAAGTTGGGAAAGCACTCGCCTCGGCGGCTCGTGCTTCTCCCTACACTTCTCTCGTGTTTTTATTACGTCACTCGGGTTTCGATAACGTTATAGAGACCCGGGCAAACGTATTCTATTATTTAAATAGAACAATCAGTGCTTGAGGAAAAGATCGCATAAGAATTCCAGACAAATTCCATTGCATTGTCGCAACACTTCTGCGGTTCTACTTAAACAATAGAATACGTTTGCCCGGGTCTCTATAACGTTATCGAAACCCGAGTGACGTAATAAAAACACGAGAGAAGTGTAGGGAGTGTGTAACATGCATTGCCTGGTGTCAAGTGAGATTTGTGTGTAGGCGCGAAATATATGACCTTGCGAAATAACTTTGAGCAGTTTGATGCCTAGTTCATGTGCGAAACTTTCTATGAGCCGAACCTGATTTCAATAGCTCTACATAGTATAAACAAACTATCCATCTCCAAACATTAATAATTCATGAGCAGAAAACAAAGGAAATCAGCACCGAGACGGTGGTTTGGATATCGGAGGAAGAAATTACATAAATTAAGCCAACTTTCACCTCGATTTTCTCCTAAAATACTGATTACGGAAGAGTGATTCATCAGGATATCCAAACACCTCGAAGTTTGTTAAAAAACCTCGGCTTCGCCTCGGTTTTCAACAAACGTCTCGGTGTTTGGATATCCTGATGAAACACACTTCCTCGTGTTTCATATATTACATGATATAACCATGCTATTTACTTGGGCTACTGTGGTAGCAAGAGGCTTAAATGCGGCTTCGTTATTATTATTTTTATTATTTTTGGGTTCCACAAATCTGCAAAATTGCGCAAGTTTACTACAATTGAAATTCAGATACCGAAATGGAAGAGGTCGACTGAACGATGACAAAGACAAACTTATAACTATACTGTCTGAAATTCCTGTATCTTTGATATTACTGTTTTATACATATTTTAATCCATGCCATTCAAAATAAATCGTTAAACAGATGTTAAACTTATTTATACAATAATTATAGACATCGGAAGGGGCCACTTTTTTTTTGCGTGTGTGTGTGTGTGTGTGTGTGTGTGGGCGGTTACTTTAAGAGGGGCGGCTACTTTCGGGTTTTCGTAGTAATTGTTTAAAAAAGCGGCTACTTTCGAGGGGGCGGCTACTTTCGGGGGGCGGTTACTTTCGAGATTCTACGATATTCTGTATGCATGCTGCCAGCGTCTTGTACCAAAAACCACTGACAAAAACGAAGACCATTCCCCATGGAGACAGAACATTGTCGCTTGCCGCTGCAACACTCTGGAGTTCATTACCAGAGCAATTAAGACTTTACTTTTTTCGAATTAATAGTTTCAAGTTGTAACTATCATAGCTTTATTAGTTATATGTAATATATGAAACACAAGGAAGAGTGTTTCATCGGGATATACAAACACTGAGACTTTTGTTGAAAACCGAGGCGAAGCCGAGGTTTTTTAACAAACTTCGAGGTGTTTGGATATATATCCTGATGAAACACACTGCCGAGTATTTCATATTACATCTCAAACAAATCAGTATTTTAAGAGAAAATCGAGGTGAAAGTTGCCTTAATTTATGTAACTACCACCGTCTCTGACACTGCTGATTTCCTGACACTGCTGAGATGTAGTTTGAGATGCAGTAGTTCTGATATTTATAATATATATATATATATATATATATATAAAATTCAGGGAAAATATATTACTTGTGAATGCATTATCGCAAACGTAATCACTGTCCTTCCTTATAAAGACATACAGGTCATGACCTTAAATCTCGTGACTCTATTTCGTAATAAACAAAATTATAATAAGGATTAAGGGTGTTGTCTTTACAAAACGAAAGCTGCGAAGCAAGCGAAGAAAACCTCTCTGTCTGTTGCTCTATTCTGGCAAATAAATCACTGAAATTTCCTATCAGGACCAGGAAAACCTTTCCCGCTTTCCTTTGATCAACAAGTTCCACCATCCTCGTTTAAATATGTCTCATTCACCACAATACGGCTACGAAGATGATCGGTTTGAGAATGCTATCAGTGCAAATTTTCACTGCCCTATTTGTCTTAACGTTCTGAAAGAACCAAAGATGTGTAGAAGGAACCAACACGTCTTCTGCTCTTCCTGTATTGAAATACATCTTCAAAACTCAGCAACTTGCCCTGAATGTATGGAAGAACTGACCGTAGATACACTAAACCAAGCTCCGAGAGTTCTTGTGAATTGTCTATCTGAACTGAATATTAACTGTGATTATTTCACTCGAGGCTGTCGCGACTTTGTTCAGCTTGGAAATCTTCAAACTCACGTTATGAATTGTGGGTTTGCTCCTGTGAAATGTTCAAACGATGGATGTGCCATTGAGATCAATGAACGAGACAGAATTCATCACGAGACGGAGGTTTGCGTGTTAAGGAAAGTGAAGTGTCACGACTGTGGTGAAATAAGAGAAGAGATTGAGGAACTGAAGATAAACCAAGCAGAAATAAAAGAGGAACTAGCTGGAATAAAAGAGGAACTAACTGGAATGAAACGCGAACTGACAGGCATAAAAGATCAACTACCTTCCCTCAAAGAGGACGTAATCAAAGAGGTCAGAGATGTAATGGGTGAAGTAATGGAAAAGTTCTATCATGATACAAAGCAAACCATTGCAGCAGTTGCGGTTGAACCAATAAAGCGAGATATTGTTGTGGCCGGGGGAAGAGCAAGAAAGTATCTTAATTCCGTGGAAACCTTCAGCTGGAACAAAAGAATGTGGGCACAGCTACCAGCAATGAAAGTACCTCGTTCAGAAGCTGCGTCATTTGTTTATAAATATCTAATTGTCATGGCGGGGGGGTGCGGTGGTTCAATTTTTCATGATGACATGGAGATGATGACGATTTATCAAGATCCTTTACAATGGTTAATATTTCCTGCTAAACTTCCTGTCAAGTATTTTGCTCATAAGATTGTGGTTTATAAAGATCGCTTGCTTGTTATTGGTGGATTTAATTCGAGTGAACATTGTCATTCTAATGCAATTCACGAAGTTGTTCTTATTCCTCCTTATTCTACAAAGTTGTTATGTAGAATGCCACAACCGAGAATATACCATGGAGCAGAACTTATAGATGATAAAGTTTTTATTTTTGGAGGACAGACGGACGTGAAAAGTAAAAATACTATTACTAGTGTTATTATGTATCATATTATTAAGAATGAGTGTAAAGAAATGCCACCATTACCGTATACTGTACATGGGATGGCAACAGTTAGTTGGAGAAACAAAGTGATTTTGATGGGAGGGGCTGATAAGGAAGGTCGGATTTTAAATAATGTTCTTATGTATGATACTATAACAGGAGAGAGTGAGATGTTGCCATCAATGAAGTATAAGAGGAAAGGATGTTCAGCAGTTATTACTGCAAATGTCATTGTAGTGATGGGAGGGTATAATCAGGAAAGTGAATGTCTTAACTCAGTGGAGTGTTTTACTATAGGTAGTAATTCATGGCAGGAACTTCCACCTATGATTGAACCAAGGGCATATGCTGCTGCTGTAGTTAATTAACTTGATTAACTTGTTAAATTGATTAACTTGTTAAAATTATAATTATTGTAATAAATGTAATTTAATTACATCATCAATTTAGAATATGAAAATAAAAATATCAAAATAATGGTTTCTTTGTGTAACTCTATAGTTATGGAAGCATAGTAGATAGTTGATGAAATTTTGCAAGTACTGTTCTGAAAGTGGGACCAGTTGCGAAAAATGCAACTATAGGGCATTCAGGCTGGAACAGAAAGTTTTTAACCTATTCGAGTTGGCATATTGTAAAACGCGGACTGGACTGGTGGACTGGACTGGACTTGTAAAACGCGGACTTGTAAAACGCGGACTGGACTTGTAAAACGCGGACTGGACTTGTAAAACGCGGACTGGACTTGTAAAACGCGGACTTGTAAAACGTGGACTTGTAAAACGCGGACTTGTAAAACGCGGACTTGTAAAACGCGGACTTGTAAAACGCGGACTTGTAAAACGCGGACTTGTAAAACGCGGACTTGTAAAACGCGTTAAATATTATAAATATTATAAATATTATATTATAAATATTATAAAATATTATAAATATTATATCTCATCATCTCAGCCAGTGGTGTAGTCCTAAATTGTTAACAAGGGGTGAGAGACAACTATGGAGGTTTGGGGGCATATATGATCCGTCGGAAATGTTTGGATTCCTAGGGTCTCTGAAACACCATTTCCTGTATTTTGATGAGCGTTATATAAGATAGTTTTATGGTTCTAAAAATGGTAAAAATACATTGACTACAGGGCTCACTGACATATCTTCCTATAGGAAAAATTAGAATAAAAAGGCATCCGAAAAATCGAATAGAAATGAATAGGAATGTCTGTATTTTAATTGTAAAAATATATCAAACATGCCAAATTGGCATAATTTGTTATAATATTAAAGATTATTTCGGTCTTGATAAATAATATTAAGGGGGGGCAGAGCCCCAATTTTTGAGCGATTACATATCGCAACGTTAGTTTTTAAAGGATTTGTTCGTGTCTGTTCGTGAGCCCTGGGAAGTTTCAGCCCTGGCTCACGAACAAATCCTTTAAAAACTGACGTTGCGATAACATGGCGAAACCGGAGCTGAAATTTCCCATGTATAATCGCTCAAAAATTTCAGCCTGCAGGCGTAAAATCCCCCCCCCCCCCCCACTACACCCATGATCTCAGCTATACGCTAATATCGCGCATCTTGAGCAATTGGAAGTTCGTTTGCAAGCTTTTTTGTCAAACACAGGTGCCCATATTGCCCGCACTTACTTGTATGCGCCGCAGTTCGTGCAGGCCAACTGGCATTATCAAATTACCTCTTAAACTGTTATGAAAATATGCAAAATTCTATATTGATTATTGATATGATCTCCGTAGGCGTAGCTGCAGATAGTGTTCTTTTCGAATGCATCAAATATTTACTTTCGTTTAATTTTTTTGTGTTTACATAGTGAAACCATGCGGCGCGTAATGGTTATGTTGTAATGTATTTCAGCCCCGGTTTCGCCATGTAATCTCAACGTCAGTTTTTAAAGGATTTGTTCGTGAGCCGGGTTCAGCCAGGGCTCACGAACAGACCCTGATCGGGCTGAAACTTCTGCCCGGGCTCACGAACAAATCCTTTAAAAACTGACGTTGCGATATGTAATCGCTCAAAAATTTCAGCCCGGGATAAATTTAGCGTGTGAAAGTTCATTGCGCAGGCGTAAAATTTCCCCTAAAGTGCATTAAAGCAAACTGTCTAATTCAGTTATAATATTGTAATATTATTATTATATTATAATATATACCATGACGCTATGGTTTCACTATGTAAACTCAAAAAAATTAAACGAAAGTAAATATTTGATGCATATATTTGATGCATTCGAAAAGAACACTATATAGAATTTTGCATATTTTCATAACAGTTAACTTCTGGTCAGAGGGAATTTGATAATGCCAGTTGGCCTGCACGAACTGCGGCGCATACAAGTAAGTGCGGGCAATATGGGCACCTGTGTTTGACAAGCTTGCAAACGAACTTACAATTGCTCAAGATGCGCGATGTTATATTAGCGTATAGCTGAGATCAGGGGTGTAGTGGGAGAGGGGGGGGGGGGTGTGCCTCAGCCCCCTTAATATTATTTATCAAGACCGAAATAATCTTTAATATTATAACAAATTATGCCAATTTGATATATTTTTACAATTAAAATACAGACATTCCTATTAATTTCTATTCGATTTTTCGGATACGTTTTTGATGCTAATTTTTCCTATATTTAGGAAGATATGTCATTGAACCCTGTAGTCAATGTATTTTTAACATTTTTAGAACCATAAAACTATCTTATAACACGCATCAAAATGCAGGAAATGGTGTTTCAGAGACCCGCGTTTTACAAGTCCGCGTTTTACAAGTCCGCGTTTTACAAGTCCGCGTTTTACAAGTCCGCGTTTTACAAGTCCGCGTTTTACAAGTCCGCGTTTTACAAGTCCGCGTTTTACAAGTCCAGTCCAGTCCACGAGTCCAGTCCAGTCCAGTCCAGTCCAGTCCGCGTTTTACAATATGCCATTCGAGTTGTGCACTAGATGTGCACAAGAAAATGTGCCACTCCAGTGCCAGTGTTTGCAACTTCAAGAAGTTTCTAATTGTGCACCAGTATTTGCATTCTCTAAAGAAAACATTTGTTCGTTAGAAATGTCTCCGGCGCACTGCGAAAAATTCAACACAATGTAACAATTGCTAAACGTTGAATTTTGTCGAACTTACATATCTTTCGCAAGATAGAATCACGATTCCACGACGATGCCGTTATGGCTTTTTACTGATCTCTTCGCAACGCCTTAGTTCACTCTATACGTAGCAGCGAGCGAGTTCTGACTCTCGCAAATTAACTGTTTAGAACAGTCGCAGCTGTTGTGGTTTAACTCTTTCCCGACGGCTGAAAAACATCAAAAATTGAACGACCACGTTGTTCTATTGATATCTATTGAAATAACCATAACTGTTGCGAAAGCTATACATTTTCTGGAAGCCCAATAAACCGGCTTTTACTTGTGCTTTTAAATTTCCTGAACAAAACACATTATGTTAATATAAATTGGCATTAATTATCATAAATCAGGTTGAAAAATTTACATTTTTCTAGAAAAGGCCATCTTGCACGCCCGCGTAGCATCTTGAAAACTCAAAATGCCACCAATCGCAGAGTTGTTTATGAAATCAAATCAAACTTGGCGTGTGCGTGGATTTCATGTTCCTGGCGCTTGTCGAATTTCAATTTTTAATTTTGCGTTACCGTGTGCCGTGTTTTTCTATTGACGACTTTGCGGGTCTTCAACGACCCGTTTTAACTGCGCCGGTCGGGAAAGAGTTAAGTATTAGAGATAAATCCTGCGCACATGCCGACGATATCCCACAAGCCCCTTGGCCATATTTTCGGAATTTTACGGTATGTTGTGAGTTAGCATATTCTCCTTTCTAGAATTTACAATAATTATAACAGGAGGCCGAGCTCCGTAGGCGCGAGGACCCGCTAGGGGGTCGGGGGGCATGTTCCTTCAATAGCAACTGAATATTCGTTTATGCAAATTTTAATAAGCCTTTCTATCCTCGTTTGTGTGTCTGCAATTCAAAATGATTTTTGCCTGATATCTTAAAGAACTCTGAAGGTTATAAAACGTCATTTTTAAACAATCAAAAGACAACATAATTGTTTCAAATATATTCTGTTTTTATTTATTTCATGGTATTTTTCATATTAGATAAGACACTGCAAGCTAACAGTCCAGTTACCATCGTGATGTTTTAGGTAACGAGTGAAAGAATTTTAAATGTTAATTTCAAAAAATGTTTATTTAAATTATTTTATTGCTATTTTACGAATATCGGCTGAAATGTTTTCTCTGTTCCTTGGGGGGGGGGGGCATGCCCACCTCAAATACGGGCCTGTTATTATTAAACAAATTAACATACATGATGGACGTTACAGGCTACGGAAGAACTAGCTGTTATCAATGTGTGTCCTATCCTAATAAAACCTAACATGATGAAGTACAATGTAAAATTGAATTAAAAATTTAGCCGTTTAAAAAGAAAATTTTAAAAATAAATAAGTAAATATATAAAAATAGGTTAAAATAGACATCTAAAAGTTTTTCAAAAACGTCAACTTTTCAGTTCGGTGAAGGCTATTTATTAAGTAATATATGAAACACGAGGAGTGTGTTTCATCAGGATATCCAAACACCGAGATGTTTGTTGAAAACCGAGGTTTTTTAACAAACTTCGAGGTGTTTGGATATCCTGATGAATCACTCTTCCGAGTGTTTCATATTACATTTCAAACAAATCAGTATTTTAAGAGAAAATCGACATCCTGGGTCGGACCTCCACTCAAGGTCTTAAAAATAATTGAGGAGAAGTGCTGCCTTTGCAATAATATCAGCAAATGGTAAGACTTTCAGGTCTTCTCGGATAACGACCTAAAATCGTAGGCCCTCGCAACCCCTATAATTGGGCTTTTAGCCTGTTGGGTTATTCCGTTCACCTAAGAGTGATAAATCTAATAAACTAAAATAAACTGAACTAGACATGAAAGTTGGCTTAATTTATGTAATTTCTTCCTCCGATATCGAACCACTGTCTCGGTGCTGATTTCCTTTGTTTTCTGCTCATGACTTATTAATGAGTTTGAGATGCCAAAGAGATGACTCAAAAGGACCTTCTCATTTTCAAGAACTAGTCCTAACCCTTAAACCTAACCCTAATCGTAGCTAACCCTAACCTAACCAAAAATAAAGACCAAACAAAAAGAGAAAGCTCCTTTTGAATCATCCCTTTTAGTCCAAACCTTTCAGTTCTACATATTTCATTTGGCAGATCGTTGTAAACTTTTGCTCACATAAAAAAACGACTTTCTAGCATATTCAGTTTTGATATTTTGGAATTTTAAAAGACATTCATTGTTTCTTGCCAAGATTTATGATGGTAAAATATTCCTTAAAAATTGAGCATATTTATCCTTATCAATGCATTTACGCGCCATTCTACAAGCCCTCTTTCTATTACAACTGAAGGGAGCTTTATCAATTTATTAGAACACATAGAAACATTTTCTACGGTACGGACGGCGGAAGGTCGGCGAAAATGGCCTTGGGATCGGCTGGTCCATTCTATAATGCGATTGGCTTGTCATAAAACAATTAATTCAGCCTGAGTATAATTTATTCATCGAAATCTGAATGCTGTCTTCGAATTTTACAGCAAATTACAAATTAGAAGTCATAGCTTTCGCTAAATAGGATATCTGTTTCTTCATATCTTTTGTAAGGGATAACCATGGATGTATGGTGGATTATTAAGCTTGTTATCTGCTTTTATGCCGACGAATGCTGACATCAACAACTCTGAAGAGCATTGAATATTTCTCAATTATTCAGGTCAACAAAGTAGACAAAGGCAATGGAACAAAGACCACAAAAATTATCATATCAAACACCCAGAAATTCTGGGTGTCATGTGACCAGCCGATCCAAGGGCCATTTTCGCCGACCTTCCAGCGTGGAGGCAAAATGCCCTGGGAACGAGGTTGGTTTGAGATCTATTTGCAATGATCAAATTCTGAAAATTTGTTGTCAATACGACTAATATTCAATGTAGCAATGTCTAGTAAAATAAAAGATTGATAAATTCGAGTTTAAAGATTTGAAATAACTTTGTATTGTCTATTGTATTCCGTTCTATTGTTTTCATTGGTTTAACATTCAAAATTGAACCACCTCTTTATTCTATTGATATCTCTGGAAATAACCATAACTGTTGCGAAAGCTATACATTTTATGAAAGCCCAATAAACCGGCTTTTACTTGTGCTTTTAAATTTCCCGAACAAGATACATTATGTTAATATAAATTAGCATAATTATCATAAACAGGTTGAAAAACTTTCATTTTTCTAGAAAATCAAATCAAACTTGGCGTGTGGGTGGATCTCATGTGCCTGGCGCTTGTCGAATTTCAATTTTTAATCTTGCGTTACCGTGTGCCGTGTTTTTCGATCGACGACTTCTTTAATCTTCTATGAACCATTTTGGTTGGGCCAGACAGTAAAGAGTTAATATACTTTTTTCGCATTGATCAATTTTATATTTTCGCCTGAATTTTTCATCATCGTTGTAAGTCGGCTAACGAACACACATATACAAATTTAAGCCAATTTTGTGAACTATTTCCTACTTTTCTAAACACGGTGATTTTTGTTCACTGGATCACCCACATGCATAGAAAATATAGTGTTTGTGGCGTATAAATAGCTTGCGCAATGTTTTTATTAGTATGAGCTCCCGTGCGGGTCCCAGGTCTCTGGTACTTGTCGAATTTCAATTTTTAATTTAGCGTTATCGTGTGCCGTGTTTTTCGATTGACAATTTTATGGGTCTTCTATGAACTATTTTGACTGGTCCGGACAGGAAAGAGTTAAAGCTTTTCTCGAAATGAGAATTCAAATTTAGGTAGCCTGCGTAACAGACGGTTGTTTGGGGGAGTGGTTATTATCGGACGATAATATACAGCGAGGCGGAAAACCCGCGCGTCCCCCGAATATAACCCCTCCCCCCAAACAACCGTCTCCTACGCAGGCTAAAATTTAGGCTACTGTCTATTTCCATCCCAAGATATTTGTAATCTTTGGTTTTTGTTATTGTTACACCTCGATATAAAATGCTGAATATGAATATACCAATAGTTATAGAATAAGGATACACCAGTAGTTATAGATTATGAATATACCAGTGTTGTAGAATATGAATATATCAGTAGTTATAGAATATGAATATACCAGTAGTTATGTAATGTTTAATAAACGAGCAGCAGTGTTTTATCAGATTTAAAACACGAAGGCGTAGCCTGAGTGTTTTAGATCTGATAAAACACGTGCTGCGATATCAAACACGACCCATTTGATAAGTTCATTGGCGTAGTAATTTTGAAAATCGATGTTGTCTAAGCCGAGAAAATCAAAGATAAAGTTTATGTAAATCAGGACGAATCTTTATTACATTTAAAACAACGATACGGTGGTGATTTTCTTTTGTCTTTTCCTCATGAATTATTAATGAGTGTTTGAAAGAATATGAATATACCAGTAGTTATAGAATATGAATATATCAGTAGTTGTAAAATATGAATATACCAGTAGTTATAGAATATGAATATATCAGTAGTTGTAGAATATGAATATATCAGTAGTTATAGAATATGAATATACCAGTAGTTATAGAATATGAATATATCAGTAGTTATAGAATATGAATATACCAGTAGTTACTTATAGATTATGAATATGCCAGTAGTTGTAGAATATGAATATACCAGTAGTTATAGAATATGAATATATCAGTAGAATATACCAGTAGTTATAGAATATGAATATATCAGTAGTTATAGAATATGAATATACCAGTAGTTACTTATAGATTATGAATATACCAGTAGTTGTAGAATATGAATATACCAGTAGTTATAGAATATGAATATACCAGTAGTTATAGAATATGAATATATCAGTAGTTATAGAATATGAATATACCAGTAGTTATAGAATATGAATATATCAGTAGTTATAGAATATGAATATACCAGTAGTTATAGAATATGAATATACCAGTAGTTATAGAATATGAATATACCAGTAGTTACTTATAGATTATGAATATACCAGTAGTTGTAGAATATGAATATACCAGTAGTTATAGAATATGAATATAGCAGTAGTTACTTATAGATTATGAATATACCAGTAGTTGTAGAATATGAATATACCAGTAGTTGTAGAATATGAATATACCAGTAGTTATAGAATATGAATATACCAGTAGTTATAGAATATGAATATATCAGTAGTTATAGAATATGAATATACCAGTAGTTACTTATAGATTATGAATATACCAGTAGTTGTAGAATATGAATATATCAGTAGTTATAGAATATACCAGTAGTTATAGAATATGAATATACCAGTAGTTATAGAATATGAATATATCAGTAGTTATAGAATATGAATATACCAGTAGTTATAGAATATGAATATACCAGTAGTTATAGAATATGAATATACCAGTAGTTACTTATAGATTATGAATATACCAGTAGTTGTAGAATATGAATATACCAGTAGTTATAGAATATGAATATAGCAGTAGTTACTTATAGATTATGAATATACCAGTAGTTGTAGAATATGAATATACCAGTAGTTGTAGAATATGAATATACCAGTAGTTATAGAATATGAATATACCAGTAGTTATAGAATATGAATATATCAGTAGTTATAGAATATGAATATACCAGTAGTTACTTATAGATTATGAATATACCAGTAGTTGTAGAATATGAATATATCAGTAGTTATAGAATATGAATATACCAGTAGTTATAGAATATGAATATACCAGTAGTTATAGAATATGAATATACCAGTAGTTACTTATAGATTATGAATATACCAGTAGTTGTAGAATATGAATATATCAGTAGTTATAGAATATGAATATACCAGTAGTTATGTAATGTTTAATAAACGAGCAGCAGTGTTTATCTGATAAAACACGTGCTGCGAGTTTATTAAACGGCTTCAAACACGACCCATTTGATAAGTTCATTGGCGTAGTAATTTTGAAAATCGATGTTTTCTAAGCCGAGAAAATCAAAGATAAAGTTTATGTAAATCAGGACGAATCTTTATCACATTTAAAACAACGATACGGTGGTGATTTTCTTTTGTCTTTTCCTCATGAATTATTAATGAGTGTTTGAAAGAATATGAATATACCAGTAGTTATAGAATATGAATATATCAGTAGTTGTAGAATATGAATATATCAGTAGTTATAGAATATGAATATACCAGTAGTTATAGAATATGAATATATCAGTAGTTATAGAATATGAATATACCAGTAGTTACTTATAGATTATGAATATGCCAGTAGTTGTAGAATATGAATATACCAGTAGTTATAGAATATGAATATATCAGTAGTTGTAGAATATGAATATATCAGTAGTTATAGAATATGAATATACCAGTAGTTATAGAATATGAATATACCAGTAGTTATAGAATATGAATATACCAGTAGTTATAGAATATGAATATACCAGTAGTTATAGAATATGAATATACCAGTAGTTACTTATGGATTATGAATATACCAGTAGTTGTAGAATATGAATATATCAGTAGTTATAGAATATGAATATACCAGTAGTTATAGAATATGAATATACCAGTAGTTACTTATGGATTATGAATATACCAGTAGTTGTAGAATATGAATATATCAGTAGTTATAGAATATGAATATACCAGTAGTTATAGAATATGAATATACCAGTAGTTATAGAATATGAATATACCAGTAGTTACTTATAGATTATGAATATACCAGTAGTTATAGAATATGAATATACCAGTAGTTACTTATAGATTATGAATATACCAGTAGTTATAGAATACGAATATACCAGTAGTTATAGAATATGAATATACCAGTAGTTACTTATAGATTATGAATATACCAGTAGTTATAGAACACGAATATACCAGTAGTTATAGAATATGAATATACCAGTAGTTACTTATAGATTATGAATATACCAGTAGTTGTAGAATATGAATATATCAGTAGTTATAGAATATGAATATACCAGTAGTTATGTAATGTTTAATAAACGAGCAGCAGTGTTTTATCAGATTTAAAACACGAAGGCGTAGCCTGAGTGTTTTAGATCTGATAAAACACGTGCTGCGAGTTTATTAAACGGCTTCAAACACGACCCATTTGATAAGTTCATTGGCGTAGTAATTTTGAAAATCGATGTTGTCTAAGCCGAGAAAATCAAAGATAAAGTTTATGTAAATCAGGACGAATCTTTATCACATTTAAAACAACGATACGGTGGTGATTTTCTTTTGTCTTTTCCTCATGAATTATTAATGAGTGTTTGAAAGAATATGAATATACCAGTAGTTATAGAATATGAATATATCAGTAGTTGTAGAATATGAATATATCAGTAGTTATAGAATATGAATATACCAGTAGTTATAGAATATGAATATACCAGTAGTTATAGAATATGAATATACCAGTAGTTACTTATAGATTATGAATATATCAGTAGTTGTAGAATATGAATATATCAGTAGTTATAGAATATGAATATACCAGTAGTTATAGAATATAAATATACCAGTAGTTACTTATAGATTATGAATATATCAGTAGTTGTAGAATATGAATATATCAGTAGTTATAGAATATGAATATACCAGTAGTTATAGAATATGAATATACCAGTAGTTACTTATAGATTATGAATATACCAGTAGTTGTAGAATATGAATATATCAGTAGTTATAGAATATGAATATACCAGTAGTTATAGAATATGAATATACCAGTAGTTACTTATAGATTATGAATATATCAGTAGTTGTAGAATATGAATATATCAGTAGTTATAGAATATGAATATACCAGTAGTTATAGAATATAAATATACCAGTAGTTACTTATAGATTATGAATATATCAGTAGTTGTAGAATATGAATATATCAGTAGTTATAGAATATGAATATACCAGTAGTTATAGAATATGAATATACCAGTAGTTACTTATAGATTATGAATATACCAGTAGTTGTAGAATATGAATATATCAGTAGTTATAGAATATGAATATACCAGTAGTTATAGAATATGAATATACCAGTAGTTACTTATAGATTATGAATATACCAGTAGTTGTAGAATATGAATATATCAGTAGTTATAGAATATGAATATACCAGTAGTTATAGAATATGAATATACCAGTAGTTATAGAATATGAATATACCAATTATGAATATACCAGTAGTTGCAGAATATGAATATATCAGTAGTTATAGAATATGAATATACCAGTAGTTATAGAATATGAATATATCAGTAGTTATAGAATATGAATATACCAGTAGTTACTTATAGATTATGAATATACCAGTAGTTGTAGAATATGAATATACCAGTAGTTATAGAATATGAATATATCAGTAGTTGTAGAATATGAATATATCAGTAGTTGTAGAATATGAATATACCAGTAGTTAGTTATAGAATATGAATATATCAGTAGTTGTAGAATATGAATATATCAGTAGTTATAGAATATGAATATACCAGTAGTTATAGAATATGAATATACCAGTAGTTACTTATAGATTATGAATATACCAGTAGTTGTAGAATATGAATATATCAGTAGTTGTAGAATATGAATATACCAGTAGTTATAGAATATGAATATACCAGTAGTTATAGAATATGAATATACCAGTAGTTACTTATAGATTATGAATATACCAGTAGTTGTAGAATATGAATATATCAGTAGTTATAGAATTAGAATATGAATATACCAGTAGTTATGTAATGTTTAATAAACGAGCAGCAGTGTTTATCTGATAAAACACGTGCTGCGAGTTTATTAAACGGCTTCAAACACGACCCATTTGATAAGTTCATTGGCGTAGTAATTTTGAAAATCGATGTTGTCTAAGCCGAGAAAATCAAAGATAAAGTTTATGTAAATCAAGACGAATCTTTATCACATTTAAAACAACGATACGGTGGTGATTTTCTTTTGTCTTTTCCTCATGAATTATTAATGAGTGTTTGAAAGAATATGAATATACAAGTAGTTATAGAATATGAATATATCAGTAGTTGTAGAATATATCAGTAGTTATAGAATATGAATATACCAGTAGTTATAGAATATGAATATATCAGTAGTTATAGAATATGAATATACCAGTAGTTACTTATAGATTATGAATATGCCAGTAGTTGTAGAATATACCAGTAGTTATAGAATATGAATATATCAGTAGTTGTAGAATATGAATATATCAGTAGTTATAGAATATGAATATACCAGTAGTTATAGAATATGAATATACCAGTAGTTACTTATAGATTATGAATATACCAGTAGTTGTAGAATATGAATATACCAGTAGTTATAGAATATGAATATACCAGTAGTTACTTATAGATTATGAATATACCAGTAGTTGTAGAATATGAATATATCAGTAGTTATAGAATATGAATATATCAGTAGTTATAGAATATGAATATACCAGTAGTTACTTATAGATTATGAATATACCAGTAGTTGTAGAATATGAATATATCAGTAGTTATAGAATATGAATATACCAGTAGTTATAGAATATGAATATACCAGTAGTTATAGAATATGAGTATACCAGTAGTTACTTATAGATTATGAATATACCAGTAGTTATAGAATATGAATATACCAGTAGTTATAGAATATGAATATACCAGTAGTTACTTATAGATTATGAATATACCAGTAGTTGTAGAATATGAATATATCAGTAGTTATAGAATATGAATATACCAGTAGTTATGTAATGTTTAATAAACGAGCAGCAGTGTTTTATCAGATTTAAAACACGAAGGCGTAGCCTGAGTGTTTTAGATCTGATAAAACACGTGCTGCGAGTTTATTAAACGGCTTCAAACACGACCCATTTGATAAGTTCATTGGCGTAGTAATTTTGAAAATCGATGTTGTCTAAGCCGAGAAAATCAAAGATCAAGTTTATGTAAATCAGGACGAATCTTTATCACATTTAAAACAACGATACGGTGGTGATTTTCTTTTGTCTTTTCCTCATGAATTATTAATGAGTGTTTGAAAGAATATGAATATACCAGTAGTTATAGAATATGAATATATCAGTAGTTGTAGAATATGAATATATCAGTAGTTATAGAATATGAATATACCAGTAGTTATAGAATATGAATATACCAGTAGTTATAGAATATGAATATACCAGTAGTTACTTATAGATTATGAATATACCAGTAGTTGTAGAATATGAATATACCAGTAGTTATAGAATATGAATATACCAGTAGTTACTTATAGATTATGAATATACCAGTAGTTACTTATAGATTATGAATATACCAGTAGTTGTAGAATATATCAGTAGTTATAGAATATGAATATACCAGTAGTTACTTATAGACTATGAATATACTAGTAGTTGTAGAATATGAATATATCAGTAGTTATAGAATATGAATATACCAGTAGTTATAGAATATTAATATACCAGTAGTTATAGAATATGAATATACCAGTAGTTACTTATAGATTATGAATATACCAGTAGTTGTAGAATATGAATATATCAGTAGTTATAGAATATGAATATACCAGTAGTTATAGAATATGAATATACCAGTAGTTATAGAATATGAATATACCAATAGTTATAGAATATGAATATACCAGTAGTTATAGAATATGAATATACCAGTAGTTGTAGAATATGAATATATCAGTAGTTATAGAATATGAATATACCAGTAGTTATAGAATATGAATATACCAGTAGTTATAGAATATGAATATACCAATAGTTATAGAATATGAATATACCAGTAGTTATAGAATATGAATATACCAGTAGTTATAGAATATGAATATACCAGTAGTTGTAGAATATGAATATATCAGTAGTTATAGAATATGAATATACCAGTAGTTATAGAATATGAATATACCAGTAGTTATAGAATATGAATATACCAGTAGTTGTAGAATATGAATATATCAGTAGTTATAGAATATGAATATACCAGTAGTTATAGAATATGAATATACCAGTAGTTATAGAATATGAATATACCAGTAGTTACTTATAGATTATGAATATACCAGTAGTTGTAGAATATGAATATACCAGTAGTTATAGAATATGAATATACCAGTAGTTATAGAATATGAATATACCAATAGTTATAGAATATGAATATACCAGTAGTTACTTATAGATTATGAATATATCAGTAGTTATAGAATATGAATATATCAGTAGTTGTAGAATATACCAGTAGTTGTAGAATATACCAGTAGTTACTTATAGATTATGAATATACCAGTAGTTATAGAATATGAATATACCAGTAGTTGTAGAATATGAATATATCAGTAGTTATAGAATATGAATATACCAGTAGTTATAGAATATGAATATATCAGTAGTTGTAGAATATGAATATATCAGTAGTTATAGAATATGAATATACCAGTAGTTATAGAATATGAATATATCAGTAGTTGTAGAATATGAATATACCAGTAGTTATAGATTATGAATATACCAGTAGTTATAGAATATGAATATACCAGTAGTTATAGAATATGAATATATCAGTAGTTATAGAATATGAATATATCAGTAGTTATAGAATATGAATATACCAGTAGTTGTAGATTATGAATATATCAGTAGTTATAGATTATGAATATATCAGTAGTTATAGAATATGAATATACCAGTAGTTGTAGATTATGAATATATCAGTAGTTATAGAATATGAATATACCAGTAGTTATAGAATATGAATATACCAGTAGTTATAGAATATGAATATACCAGTAGTTATAGAATATGAATATATCAGTAGTTATAGAATATGAATATACCAGTAGTTATAGAATATGAATATACCAGTAGTTATAGAATATGAATATACCAGTAGTTATAGAATATGAATATACCAGTAGTTATAGAATATGAATATATCAGTAGTTATAGAATATGAATATACCAGTAGTTATAGAATATGAATATACCAGTAGTTATAGAATATGAATATACCAGTAGTTATAGAATATGAATATATCAGTAGTTATAGAATATGAATATACCAGTAGTTATAGAATATGAATATACCAGTAGTTATAGAATATGAATATACCAGTAGTTATAGAATATGAATATACCAGTAGTTATAGAATATGAATATATCAGTAGTTATAGAATATGAATATACCAGTAGTTATAGAATATGAATATACCAGTAGTTATAGAATATGAATATACCAGTAGTTATAGAATATGAATATATCAGTAGTTATAGAATATGAATATACCAGTAGTTATAGAATATGAATATATCAGTAGTTGTAGAATATGAATATATCAGTAGTTATAGAATATGAATATACCAGTAGTTATAGAATATGAATATATCAGTAGTTATAGAATATGAATATACCAGTAGTTGTAGATTATGAATATATCAGTAGTTATAGAATATGAATATACCAGTAGTTATAGAATATGAATATACCAGTAGTTATAGAATATGAATATATCAGTAGTTATAGAATATGAATATATCAGTAGTTATAGAATATGAATATACCAGTAGTTGTAGATTATGAATATATCAGTAGTTATAGAATATGAATATACCAGTAGTTGTAGATTATGAATATATCAGTAGTTATAGAATATGAATATACCAGTAGTTATAGAATATGAATATACCAATAGTTACTTATAGATTATGAATATGCCAGTAGTTGTAGATTATGAATATATCAGTAGTTATAGAATATGAATATATCAGTAGTTATAGAATATGAATATACCAGTAGTTATAGAATATGAATATACCAGTAGTTATAGAATATGAATATACCAGTAGTTATAGAATATGAATATACCAGTAGTTATAGAATATGAATATATCAGTAGTTATAGAATATGAATATATCAGTAGTTGTAGAATATGAATATATCAGTAGTTATAGAATATGAATATACCAGTAGTTATAGAATATGAATATACCAGTAGTTATAGAATATGAATATATCAGTAGTTATAGAATATGAATATACCAGTAGTTATAGAATATGAATATATCAGTAGTTGTAGAATATGAATATATCAGTAGTTATAGAATATGAATATACCAGTAGTTATAGAATATGAATATACCAGTAGTTATAGAATATGAATATATCAGTAGTTGTAGAATATGAATATACCAGTAGTTATAGATTATGAATATACCAGTAGTTATAGAATATGAATATACCAGTAGTTATAGAATATGAATATATCAGTAGTTATAGAATATGAATATATCAGTAGTTATAGAATATGAATATACCAGTAGTTGTAGATTATGAATATATCAGTAGTTATAGAATATGAATATACCAGTAGTTGTAGATTATGAATATATCAGTAGTTATAGAATATGAATATACCAGTAGTTGTAGATTATGAATATATCAGTAGTTATAGAATATGAATATACCAGTAGTTATAGAATATGAATATACCAGTAGTTATAGAATATGAATATATCAGTAGTTATAGAATATGAATATACCAGTAGTTATAGAATATGAATATACCAGTAGTTATAGAATATGAATATACCAGTAGTTATAGAATATGAATATACCAGTAGTTATAGAATATGAATATATCAGTAGTTATAGAATATGAATATACCAGTAGTTATAGAATATGAATATACCAGTAGTTATAGAATATGAATATACCAGTAGTTATAGAATATGAATATATCAGTAGTTATAGAATATGAATATACCAGTAGTTATAGAATATGAGTATACCAGTAGTTATAGAATATGAATATACCAGTAGTTATAGAATATGAATATACCAGTAGTTATAGAATATGAATATATCAGTAGTTATAGAATATGAATATACCAGTAGTTATAGAATATGAATATACCAGTAGTTATAGAATATGAATATACCAGTAGTTATAGAATATGAATATATCAGTAGTTATAGAATATGAATATACCAGTAGTTATAGAATATGAATATATCAGTAGTTGTAGAATATGAATATATCAGTAGTTATAGAATATGAATATACCAGTAGTTATAGAATATGAATATATCAGTAGTTATAGAATATGAATATACCAGTAGTTGTAGATTATGAATATATCAGTAGTTATAGAATATGAATATACCAGTAGTTATAGAATATGAATATACCAGTAGTTATAGAATATGAATATATCAGTAGTTATAGAATATGAATATATCAGTAGTTATAGAATAAGGATACACCAGTAGTTATAGATTATGAATATACCAATGTTATAGAATAAGGATACACCAGTAGTTGTAGATTATGAATATACCAATGTTATAGAATAAGGATATACCAGTAGTTATAGAATATGAATATACCAATAGTTACTTATAGATTATGAATATGCCAGTAGTTGTAGATTATGAATATATCAGTAGTTATAGAATATGAATATACCAGTAGTTATAGAATATGAATATACCAATAGTTACTTATAGATTATGAATATACCAGTAGTTGTAGAATATGAATATACCAGCAGTTATAGAATATGAATATACCAATAGTTACTTATAGATTATGAATATACCAGTAGTTGTAGATTATGAATATATCAGTAGTTATAGAATATGAATATACCAATAGTTATAGAATATATCAGTAGTTATAAATTGTAGGATTCTAGACCCCACCCCAGTCCTAATCCTAACCCCCCGTGTGGAATTTCCCTCATCCCTAGCCAACACCCATCCACTTCCCTTTATTTGATTATATCTTGTCGTTCGAAAATTTACGTAAAGTCATTGCACACTAATTCAACAGTGAAATACAAAAGTTTGTCTCTGAACTTTAAACACACTTGTTTAGACAAAATTCGCTCAATTCCCAAACTTTCATTGCATTTAACTGCTGAATCAACGTCATTTCCTGTAAATAGTAAATCATTTTAGCAGGGGGAAAAGGTATGAAGATGAAATTTTCGCACAAGATAATATTTTACAATTCTTCTCAAGAGATTCCAAAGATCACAAATATTTATCCCAAACCCCGGATAGGCATTTTAACGTGAGACGTAACGCTTGTGGGATCATAGTCAATGGGGGAGGGATCATAGTCAAAGGGTTTAGAATTGTTGGAAATCCAAGAGCATTGTCCAAATTATAATTATTAATATTATAAATTGAAGGAAGAGACCATGTTGTGTAAGAACTATATACTGAGACCCTGGGTACGAGGTTGCTATATACTCGGATCTGTTTAAAACAACTTCTCCCAACTAGTACTGTAAAAATGCTTGGAAACCAGTAAGGAGAAGTAAAGGATATGAAGATGTATACAACTTAATTAGTGCTTTGCAAATATATTTAGTGTGGTTAAATCTATTGAGGCAAAGTTAACTGCAGATGTAGTTAGCCAGCGGTCTTCTCCTTCATAGTTCTTGGGGAGTCCCAAGAAGTAGCGTTAGCATTGCTGCCACTGATATAATTGCGGCTTGTTGGTCGCGCTTGCTTGCTAGTTGCTAGCATTGCTTAAACGTTTATTGCTATACAGCTTCCAGCTGTGGATTGCTTGCTTGCTTCACCCGTAACCCAACCCTCCCCCTTTTTCAGATGAGTAATCTTTTATATAGACATGTGCTATATACTACAATTCCACTGAGTTTTTTCAATGTGACAGCCGACAGGTGCCTGGCCTGGATGTCTGCCTTAGGAGAGTTGTTATGGTGACATCGTATACTGCTTCCAATCTTATCCAAAACCCAGGATTGGCTGGATTGCTCAATTGCTTGCTCATTCCTTAGCTCTATTGCTATGGCTAGCTTGCTACTAGCCTTTGCTACCTACGGCACCTCTCCAATTTCAACGAATATCTAGCAGTTAACTATGATGAATAGCAATGTTGGATAGTTCTTACAAGAACTGTTAATGCACTATAGTCAATTGAAACCCCGGGACTATGCGGGGATTTTAACATTTCACGAGTGTTAAAAACCCGGCTCAAAAATACCGTTCAGTACAACAAACTTTAACAGAACACAAAAAATGTTAAGCTTTCTACAGTCCTACTAACAAATAACCTATCAAAAATCGCGTCTGATTTGCGTTCGTCTAGCGTCTCGTCTCAGAGATCGCACCGCGTTCGGTCGGATTCGATTGCGACACAATTTGCTGTATGTATTGAAAATGTTAGTGTTAAATCTCGGCTACACCATCCCCGCTTTTTCTGTCAGTTCATGTTAAAATCCCGGCTACCAAAAGATCGACGTTTGTTAAAACCATATATGTTAACTCTATACTTCTTTCTTAACTCTGACTCTGCTAAGTTTCCAACAGTTCTTGTAAGAACTATCCAACATTGCTATTCACCATGGTAAATACATTTTTCAAAGCAAGATTATATCATAAAGTGTTTTTGAAAATTTATCTGACTGGTTTAACATACCAGTGCTCTTACCACTGAGCTATGGAGACATGGTCAGGACAGTCAGTCAATTTTCGGACGACATTCTTTTCTACACTGGGAAACTTCTATTTCGTACGCCTTCTATTCAAAATGTTTCTGTACTGCCAAAATAGTGTGTCTAACGTTTTAAGTGAAGGCCCTCGTCAGACAGTAATGTGGCGTTCGTGGATTCCATTTTGCATGTTGCATTGACGTAGTAATGATGAGATTAGGCGGTAGAAACTTCATTTTATTATAAATTGCGCCATTTTTAAAAGTAGCCATTCTGATAGCATTAATAAAAATTAGCAATTGTTATATTAAAACGGCGTAGAATAGGCTGCTCTTCGACGGAGTGCTCGCATAAAAGGGGAAGCCACCCCCCCTCGAAACAATGGAGTCTTTGAAATTTTAAAAATCAATTCAAACAATGGAGTCTCGAAACAATGGAGATTTTGTTGTTTTGATTACTTCTCATTTCTCTTTGTTTCCTGACCAATCACAGTAATTGAACTAATTATGATGGCACGGTGAGCATCTCACCGCCAATATATGCAAGCACTCCGTGTTTAAAGTATACTGTACTTTCTAACAATTACCATTAATGGCTGACTTTTGGTGATTCTCAGACTGAGGTCAGTGTAATATGACAGATGCAATCTTTCCCACCAGAATGCTAAAGAATCACCAAAAGCATTAGCCTCCCCCCCCCCCCCCCCCCCCCCATTGCAAAATATTATTGTTCAAACTTTCAATACTATTGCTGTGTATTTCAGTATTGTATCATTCTGATTTTAATATAACAAACTGTTACTGTAAATCAATATATGGAACAGAAAGCCTAAATAACTACTGTTTAGATAGTATAATATATATACAGTGAACTCTCTCTAAGCGGACACCCCTCTAAGGCGGACACCTCTCTAAGGCGGACACCCCTCTAAGGCGGACACATAATCTCGGCCGCTTCTACATTATTTACTATAATAAAACTCTCTCTAAGGTGGACACATAATCTCGGCCGCTTCTACATTATTTACTATAATAAAACTCTCTCTAAGGCGCACACCCCTCTAAGGCGGACACCTCTCTAAGGCGGACACCCCTCTAAGGCGGACACATAATCTCGGCCGCTTCTACATTATTTACTATAATAAAACTCTCTCTAAGGTGGACACATAATCTCGGCCGCTTCTACATTATTTACTATAATAAAACTCTCTCTAAGACGGACACCTCTCTAAGGTGGACACATAATCTCGGCCGCTTCTACATTATTTACTATAATAAAACTCTCTCTAAGGCGGACACCTCTCTAAGGTGGACACATAACCTCGGCTGCTTCTACATTATTTACTATAATAAAACTCTCTCTAAGGCGGACACCTCTCTAAGGTGGACACATAATCTCGGCCGCTTCTACATTATTTACTATAATAAAACTCTCTCTAAGGCGGACACCTCTCTAAGGTGGACACATAACCTCGGCTGCTTCTACATTATTTACTATAATAAAACTCTCTCTAAGGCGGACTCCTCTCTAAGGTGGACAACAAATTTGGCCGCGAAGGTGTCACCTTAGAGAGAGTTCACTGTATATATATACTACATACTATATAAATTTTTCCCTGCAAGAAGATTTTTAGTGTAACATATATGTAACCCCACAACATGTCCCACTACATGATGTACATGCCTTGTATCAGTTGTATGATATGGTGTATTCAGTCATGTATTTGAGTATTTTGTTTCACATTATGTATCCTTCAAAACTCTCTTAAATCCCCTCAAAAATGCAGGAAATGCTATTTCAGAGACTCTAAAATTCAACATTTTCCAGGGGACCATGCGCCAGGGCCCTCACTAGCAGTTTGTAGTGCCTTCACCACTGCCGAGTGCTCACCCCACTGCCGGGTGCCCGATCCGCCGCCCCCCATTTTCGTTATGGGGTGTTTTGCCCCACCTTGTTATATTTTCTGAAAGAACCCTGCGTTAGACATACTATTTCGGTAGTACACCAACTTTTTTGGATAGAAGGCGTTCGAAGTGAGACGCTCAGTTCCACGTGAAGTGAAGATGTAATGGGGACAACATGTGTTTGTACACATGCTGCAATAATGAAGCATTTTTATGGGAAGAACGTCAAGTAATAAAACCAAGCCTACCAGTATGGAATATCAAATGTTATTATTTTTCTTCTTTTACACCCTTGGTCGAGCATAACATCTAACAACAACAGATATGTAGTAACGCCCACAACCTTGAGGTCAAATGCCAAGGTCGCATAGGACCTGCAGTACATTTCACAATACAACATATTAAATAATGACGTTCGTACAAAAAATATTGAAGCTCATTGAGAATTTAAGATCAATATTTTACGACTAGTACTGTTATTTTTTAGTGAGTGATTACATAGGTATAAAAATCTAAATCAGCAATCTAAGAAATTAGCGGCCATGAGTAATTCCAAGGCAATCTCTGGGGCAATAGGGAACTCCGGAATTTCCGTGCTGCTGTTTGTATAACGAACCTTGTACAAGAAATACATGCAAACCTTGGACAAAATATGTGATGGAATTTCTCTGAAATGTACTTCGTTCGTTTCATTTTCTGAGAACTGACCTGAATAAAAAAATGTTAAAAAAATAATTTTAGACAAAAAATGCACCCACGATTGGAAAAAAAGCATACTGCAGGTATTCCCACACACACTATGTACTGTAAAACCCCCTCTGATATTTACAGGTAGTACCTGTAAATATCAGAGGTCCAAAACCCGAGGAGGTATATATTGTAGCCTCTACATGTAATATGATATAAGTATATACTATATACAGTATATTAGTTACTTATACACCAGAAAAATCTCGATTTGTTCAGTTTAAGCCTGCAAAGTGCTTGTACAGGATTTGTGAGAAACTATTAGTTGATATTACATTTAAGATAATTGACCTTTTAGGTTGTGAACAGCGGTCGCTCAGTAGAAGCATGCGCATTGAACTTGTTGTTGAGCACGAGTGTTTTTCGATGAACTTTAGTATACCGTAGAAACCCGATTATAAGCCCCCCGGTTATAAGCCCATCTGCTTGGTAACAGAAAATACCTTCCGGTTATAAGCCCCCCGGATATAAGCCCACGTCCATTAGCACCTTTTATAGTAAAAATAACAACGAAAATAACAATACTTATAATATGTTTCAACAATTCAGCATTCTCATTGTGACATTACTAAAATTTCAGAGTTCAGTACTTCAGTTGGCGTTATGATGTCTCCTTACGACGCATTTTGTGCTTGTCGTATTCTTTTCACATCGACTTTGTGCTTTTTGTCGCCAAATATAAAGTAAACACATCGTAATTCAATGCCGACGATTTAGAGTTTCATTTTGACAGTGATGACGATGACGACGACGACGAAGATCATTTCGAGGCAGCTACATAACTTGTGTAGCAGATTTTGTTATAGACATACCTTGCGCCAGGTTTTTTAATAACGTTTCATATGGAATGGATTGTTTTTGGAATGGTTCTCTGGCCAAAATCAGAAATCTTCTTTATTTGTTATTGTTTTTGCACTTTGCGATATTAAGCAAAACGTCGAGCAATAAAGTGCCAACATAGTTTGTCTGTTGCGTTTTGAAACGTTTTTTCTATCCCGCTTATTAGCCCTCCCGGTTATAAGCCCACCCGGTTATAAGCCCACTCAAAACCCCTTACGAAGTTGTATAAGCCCAGGGCTTATAAGCGGGATTCTACGGTATACTAGGAGTTCTTATCAGAAGTGAAATGCTGCAGTTGGCGCAGTATTCAGAATCAGGCATGCCAGAAGAATAATGCGAGAAATTTTCTATAGCACGAGGATCAAATAAATAGAATGCAGAATATAAACCACGTATTAAGGTGATCATATAGCCTTATAATATTAAAATAACATACGGAATCACATTGCGCGTTTATAATGTCAAAATTCAATATGACCATTTGAACGCCACACATCTAATTCGAACAACATTTACTCGAAACGAGCAAGCCTCGCGAAGTTATAAATTTTCCATTCACGCGACACTTTTGCGAAATCGAACTTCACGTTTATAATATTTGCTGAATTCAACGAATTATCTGGCGACTGGCGGTCGAACAAATCAAATCGAACAAACGAACCGGTGTGGCGGTCTGAGATTGTCACCGTGCTGAGATTGTATATTCTTTCAAGTGCGCATGTTCGAAAAGTGGTTGTAATCTCAGCACGCGCAAGAAAGGTCTGAGATTGTCACTAACGATTGTATTCATGATAGTTTAAGATTGTGCAATTTGTAATCTTGGCTCAAGTCGCTCAACCAAAGTTATCTCAAACCTTTTTGCCAAATTCCGATTGCGCCTTATCGAAAGGAATTAACACTACAGAGCATCTTCGTGATATGCGAAAATTCCTTCATCAACTGCAAATTATCATTGACTGAAATAAAAATAGCTGATAACTCAACATCATTACTATGCGGACTCTCAACCTGAACAATATAATATCGTATTCATAACAAAGTACTTTTATAAACACCACATGCAAATTCAAAACTGTTTGTAGAACATTGTGAGCATCGAAGTTGAGAACTTGTAGACTTAACAAACATGAATAAACAAGTTTATCTAATGAGCAAAATTATCCGAGAAAGCTTTCCTTGATTATACTGTATATTTCCCGACATATTATATTTTCTTCAAAAGCACGATGTATGGAAATGAGCAATCTTAGCACGGGAGACATTTATTACAGGCCCAAACGGTCAGTGCGCATGTCCAGGACAATCTCAGCACGGTACAATCTCAGACCGCCACACCGGCGGGAAGTGTAATGTTGAAATAACATACGGAAATCATGCGGATGTCACCGTTCTCAAAAAACATTGAGGTTATACTGTCTTATACTGTCTCCTTGAATTACGACGCTATCGTTTGTTGCCGTGTTCCACTCGATAACAATCTAAACCACGGTTCAAGGCGCTCATATTAAAATAACATACGGTAATCTGGGTACGAGGTTGATTATAAACGCGCCATAAAGGTCTATAATGTCAAAATTCAATATGACCATTTGAACGCCATACATCAACATTCGACTTCGAACAACATTTACTCGAAACTAGCAAGCCTCGCGACGTTGTAAATTTTCCATTCAAGCGATATTTTTGCCAAATCGAACTTCACGTTTGTAATATTTGCTGTGAATTGAATGAGGCGGTCGAGCAGTCATATTTCAAATATTCGAACAAACGAACGGGAACCCTTCTAATATTAAAACAAGAAAATATTTCCTCACTAAAATAAGGTTACAAAGGTAGTTACGTACAGCACTACTTACAGCGTTGACAAGTTTCGAAAGGTAGGAACTTTAATACCAACCTCGTACCCAGGGTCTTATAAAACAGCTACGTCATAAAACTGAACAAATATCTCGACAGAGGGCAATTTACACAAATCGAGATTTCGTTGAGTCCCTGCCTCCTCCGCAGGCTCTTCTTAATCGGGAGTGGGCAGGCTAGCAATAGAGTGCCAGCAATGGTTGATGGGAAGCCGATAAAAGAATTTCCGCGCGCCGGCTCTCGTAATTTGTACGCGAGCGACTACGAGGCAGCATAGGTTCGCAAAGCGATCTGGGCACGAGTGTCAAGATTAGTGTGCTGCCGTAGGCAGCAATTACTGTATTAAAGCTGAACTCTTTTATGAACTCTTAAGGAATAAATTCTATGATTGTGCATTAACAATGTATTACATGGTCATTCGAAGTCGGATTGATTTCTAGCGACAAGATGAGCCAGATTGCTAAACAAAAGAAAGTGCGAACTGGACATAGAACGTATGTGAAGAAGATACTAAGCTCGACGGAAGAGTTGCTTTTGCACGCGCAGCTAAAGAACCCCAAATGGTGGAAAAGCTAACCTCGAATGAGAACATCTTAACCGAAAAGCTAGATGTTCTACAAATTCTGGACAATGGTGTATTAGAACTGGTCGAAGAGCGAGTTTAGAAAGGTAATGAAAGACAAAGTTCGCTGGATCGAGAATTTCCTTTCAACAATGGATATTACTCCGAGTACAAACAAGGTGAGAAGTCTGTAAATCCCGCTAAGGTTAAATTACCAAAGTTAGAAGTAAACAAGTTTTCAGGAGACCCCAAAAGATGGCAAACATTTTGGGATTCGTTTGACTCTGCAATTAACTCGAACACGCAGTTGGCTGACATTGATATAAATTCAATTACCTGAGATCCTTGTTGGAATGATCTGCTTCTTCTTCAATCTCTGGATTATCCCTAACCGAAGCTAATTATAAAGCCGTCTTAACTACACTCAAGGACAGGTTTGGAAACAAACAATTAATCATAAACTCTCATATGGAAACTTTGTTCAAATTACCTGTGACAAATTCGATAACAGAGGTGAACAAAATTCGTGTAATGTATGACAAAGTAGAAGCCAATGTTAGAGGATTGGAGTCCCTGGGAGTTGCTGCTGATTCCTATGGTGCCATGCTAATTCCTGTTGTCATGGGAAAACTACCTGAGGAAATGAAACTGATCATCAGTCGTGACTAGATAAATGATGCATGGAAATTGTCTGACTTGCTGAAGAAATTAAAGCAAGAGTTAGAAGCAAGAGAACGATGCAATCTTGTGAACAATGTACCCAGCCTTGGTGATAAGAAACCACCACGAAGTCCTCATCTGCCAACCGGATCAACACTTTTCACAGGTATAGTGAGTAAGGAGGACAGATTACTTGCACCTACTGTAAACAGCAACACAAGTCAGCCAGCTGCCATGTTGTCTCTGATATTTCCGCAAGAAAGGACATATTGAGAAAGAAAGGGAGATGCTATACCTGCCTCAAAGGCCAGCACATAAGCAGAAATTGCGATTCCAACAAGAGATGCACGAAGTGTGGAAGGAGACACCACGTTAGCATATGTGATGTTAAACCACCTGCTGCCTCCAATAAAAATATGGCTCATCCAGACAATACCAGCCGTGAAAATCGAAACCAAAAGGACTCCGTAC
This sequence comes from Chrysogorgia sp. JL179-B06, assembly GCA_035772405.1. Classification (NCBI taxonomy): domain Eukaryota; kingdom Metazoa; phylum Cnidaria; class Anthozoa; order Scleralcyonacea; family Chrysogorgiidae; genus Chrysogorgia; species Chrysogorgia sp. JL179-B06. The sequence continues at coordinate 1,959,409 of JAYKKM010000469.1, read as the reverse complement.
ATCCACCTTCTATATTGATGCCACGATGTCAGTCCTGTTACAAACAGCAGTAGCCACTGCTCAACGAGTGGACAGTAATTCCAGCTCGATTCAAGCAAGAGTTATATTTGATGGATGTAGTCAAAGATCATATATATCCTGTCAATTGAAAGAAACTCTTGACCTACCCACAATTATATCAGAGAAGCTTATGATCAAAATATTTGGCTCGGATAGGGGTCAGTTACAATCATGCGATGTGGTACAACTTGGTCTAAGCAGTCTACATGAATATGATACCCATCATCAGCTCACCATTGCAGAACATGCAAGCCATTGGTCTTGCATGCCAGAATTATCCTCATTTACAAGGATTGCAACTTGCTGAAACATCTTCTGACGTTTCCGAACTGAAGATAGATATTCTGATTGGGGCAGATTACTACTGGAATTTTGTCACTGGTGAGGTGAGACGTGGGGAAATTGGTCCAGTGGCATCAAGAACAAGATTGGGATGGGTTCTGTCTGGCTCCATGGATAACCTCACAAATCATCCGGAGGTAAACACCACAGTGCAATATGACAATGCCTACACTCTCAGAACAGATACATTTCATCACAATGCTGTGCAGTCAGTTGTGTCAAAGCCAATCGAGCAAGAACCAAGTTCTGGGAAATTGAATCGATTGGAATTCAAGAGAAAAGCATTTCAGTTCAAGATACATTTGAGGAGAATGTTGTCTTCAATGGTGAGAGATATGAGGTGAAGCTTCCTTGGAAAGAGTACCTGCATCCTGTTGGGAATTGCGTGAACACTTATTATAGATTATTATTGTTATGTTAGGTTGTGGTGAGTGATGAGGTCAGAGCGGAAGTTTGAGGGAGTGGCGTGCGAAATATGAAACTAAGTGAGATAGCGTGCAGAGTGTGAAAGAGAGAGAGTGAGTTGAGAGTTCTTCAATAACGATTCAAAATATAAACCTTGATTGCGATAGTTTGCGTAGAAGCCGCGGTACTTTACTGCATTCGCAACACAGTGGCACCTCCGACGGGATTGTGAGAAGAACTCAGTAAACCGGTGATGGAGGATAAACTGAAGGGAAAGCTGCAGTTATTGCGGCTAACCCTAAACAAAACAAAGGCCATAATGGAGAAGGAAAACCCCGAAAAGATAAAACGCCATAGAGATATTTTGCGCACCATCGTAGGCGCAATAGAAGAGCTAAAGATAGAAGCTGAACAAGCTAAACTGGATCGATAGTGGTGAAGACATCGAACAAGTCGGAAATTGGGGCAAAGAAATCGAAGAAAGGATCGACGAAGCTGATATCGAAATCACTAATTTACAACGCTACCTAGACGAAGCCGCGGCGAAGAAAGAGCGTGAGAAGAAAGCAAACGAAGACATCTTAGTTGCGCATCAACGTGAAGAGCAGTTGAAGTTCGAGAAACTCCAGCTAGAGCAGAAAATAGCGATGGAAAAGAAAAGCCAATACTCAAGTCAAGCTACGACTAAACCTGAAGGGAAAGAACGCGTGAAGTTGCCAAAACTTGTCATAACCAAATTCGACGGAACCTTCGAGAAATGGCTACCATTTTGGAACAAGTTCGAAGCCGAGATCGACTCGATAGATACGGTAGCGGTAACCAAATTTGCCTACTTGAAAGAGTTGGTTGAACCCAAAATCAGAGAAGCCATTGATGGATTGCCGTTTACGACTGAGGGCTACGAACGCGCAAAGAACATTTTGAAGACCGAATATGGCAACGTAAGTGAGATAATAAATGCTTACATCGATAACATAATGGCCTTACCAATTATCACGGGAACTAAACCTGAAAAGATCCACCAGTTTTACCACACGTTAACCTACAACGTACAGTCGTTAGAAAGCTTAGGAAAACTTAAGGAGTGCTGGGGTATGGTACGTAGCGTCCTGAACAAACTCAGGGGATAAAGCCAGATTTGGTCAGGGGGCAAGTGGGATGGCAATCGTAGGACTTTCCCCAGTTAATCAAAGCACTGCGAACCTGGAAAGAAATCCACCCCATCGAGGTGCTCGAGGAGAAACCACCGCCACGAAACAGAAGTTTCCAAACGCGACAAGAGAATGTTCAGCCCCGAGGGTGTGTGTACTGCGATGACGTGGACCACAAGTCTGCAAAGTGTCAAGTGGTTAAATCCCCCGCGGACCGGAAACAAAGGTTGCAAGAGAAAAGGTTGTGTTTCAACTGCACGGGGAGCAGACACCGAGCAGCCCAATGTCAAAGCCGCACAGTCTGCCAACATTGCAAGAGAAAACATCACTCTTCCATATGCGACCAAGAGGGAGCAAACGTAGCGATGACAGCCACCCACGAAGGAGAGAACGTATGCCACCCGGTGGTAATCGTTGACGTGAATGGTTTGAAGTGTCGAGCGCTGCTAGACACCGGTGTAACTGGTTCGTACGCCTCAGCCTTTCTATTGGATCTTTTGAAACCAAAGCCAAAACGCACGATAAAGCGTCGTATACAAACGATAATGGGAACTGTCACCAAGAACATCGAAGTTTACAACCTGACGGTGAGCAACACGAAAGGGGACTGTGTCATTCCGGTATGCGTCACAAAAGTAGAAAGAGGAGAACTGTTGTCGCTAAACAACCCTAATTATGCCAGCATGATGAAGAAATTCGCCCATCTAAAGGGAGTGATCATGGAAGATACCGATACAAAGAGCGTACTTCCCGTCCATATGATACTGGGTGCGAACGAGTACACAAAGATTAAGACATCTGGAGACCAACGAACCGGGGCTATGGGAGAGCCTGTAGCTGAGCGTACCAAGTTTGGTTGGACAATCATGTCCACGGGTAAAGAAGCTAACATGGAAAACATGTTCCTGACGCAAACCATGGTGTCCGATTATGAAGAGTTGTGCAGAATGGATGTCCTTGGGTTAGAGGACACGCCCAGTGGAGATCAAAGCATCGTGCATGCTGAATTCCTAGAGCAACTCCAACGCAGTCCAGAGGGGTGGTATGAAACCGGGCTCCCTTGGAAAGGGAACCATCCACCCTTACCAACCAACAAAGGAGGAAGCTTGAAACGTCTTGGAACCCTTGTGCATCGCCTAAAAAGGACGGGGATGATGGACGATTACGATGCTATCATTCAAGGTCAGTTGGAAGAAGGAATCGTGGAGGATGCAGAAATGCCTACTACAGGGACGGAATTTTACATTCCTCATAAAGCAGTTGTTAGAGAAAGCTCCCAATCTGCGAATCGTTTACGACGCGTCGGCCAGATCTAACGAATCAACACCTTCCTTAAATGACTGCCTCCATGTTGGACCACCACTTCAGAACCAGTTATGGAAAGTATTGGTACGAGGTAGGTTTCGCGCGGTTGCCTTAGCTGGAGATATCAAGAAGGCGTTCCTTCAAGTGCGAATTCGAGCTGAAGACCGAGATGCCCTCAGATTTCATTGGCTGGATGGAAAGGATCTCCAACGAGTGCGTACCTTACGCTTCACGAGAGCGCTGTTTGGATTAGGACCATCTCCGTTCCTGCTGGGAGGAGTGATAAAGCACCACCTCGATATCTGCCGAGCTGATCATACCAAGGACGTGGAAGAAATCGAACACAGCCTTTACGTTGACGACCTCTTAACGGGAGGACAAACTATTCAAGAAGCATTGGAAATGAAAGTTGCTGCGACCGAGATCTTCAACAAAGCTTCCTTTCAGTTGCACAAATGGCATTCCAACGAGAAAGAAGTGGAAACATCCGAAATCCCTGAACGTGACGGAAACATGAGTTATGCCAAACAACAGCTGGGCCTCCAAACTGGCGAATGTGGTCTCCTAGGACTGCACTGGAACAAGGTAAACGACACCATTGGAGTCACATTTCCAAAGGAAGTTGCCCAACCTACCAAAAGGGGAATTCTCGGGAAGGTGGCTAGAATATACGACCCGTTGGGTTTGGTTTCACCAATCACGCTAGGTGGAAAGCTACTTTATCGCGAGGCCTGCAACCAGAAGTGCGCTTGGGATGCACCATTGTCCAAAGAATTGGAACGCAAATGGCTGAAATGGGAAAGTCAGCTCCCCTCGCAAGTGGACGTCCCAAGATCCTTGATTCGGATTCAAGGCCCAGTCGACAACATCTCGCTCCACGCCTTTGGGGATGCCAGCGGAAAAGGAGTTGCAGCTTCCGTTTACGCCGTGATTACCCAGCCGACACAGGTATACCAAGGGCTTGTAGCACGGTTAGCCAAACAAGGGCTGACCATTCCACGCTTAGAATTGGTGTCAGCTCATGTGGCCGTCAACTTAGTCAACAATGTCCAAGAGGCGCTGCAGGGATATCTGGTGGCAGATGTACATTGCTGGCTGGACAGCACCGTGGCGTTGCATTGGATCCGAGGGGCTGCCGGCGAGTACAAAGAGTTCGTGGGTAACCGTGTGAGGAAAATCCGAGAACATGAGCACGTGTCGTGGAGACATGTACCGACCCTAGAAAATCCGGCAGATCTTGGAAGCAGAGGCGGACCTGTGAACCACAACAACCTATGGTGGAACGGCCCTGAATGGCTACAAGATCGAGCGCGATGGCCGCCAGGAATTGAGACAGGAGCTAGCGTGGATTCGGAGAAAGAGGCCAAAGCCATTAAGCAACTCTTTGCCATGGCAATCGCCGAAAACGACGAATTGGATGACCTCCTATCCAAGCGCCCTCTCTGGAGGACCTTAAGGGTGTGTGCGTGGATATCAAGATTTACAAGCAATGCCAGAAGACATGAAGCCAGCCGAACCAAAGGACCTCTAACGACCAAGGAAATCGACGACCAAAAGAAGTTTTGGATACGGCGAATCCAGGCAAAAGCGACAGAACATCTCGAAGAAGATCGCCTTCGTTTGAATTTACAACAAAATGGAGACGGGCTGCTGGAGTGTCGGGGGAGGATACAAGGACACACCCGGTTTACCTGCCTGACACTTCGACCTATACCGAGAAGTTTGTCCAAGAAGCACATTTGGTCACACTACATGGAGGAGTGGGCCTTACCATGACCAAAATCCGCGAGCAACACTGGATCCCGAGACTGAGACGTCTGGTTAAACGCATCGTCAAGCATTGTCCCGGCTGCAAGAGATTCCGGGCCACGGCGACCGCAAGTCCTCCACCTGGATTATTGCCAAGAGACCGCACAGAAGGGACGACCCCTTTCGAAGTCATAGGAGTCGACTACGCAGGTCCTTTCAGATACAAGACGAAAAGGAAAAGCGCCAAAGAGTGCAAGGCTTACCTTCTACTCGACACCTGTAGTCTCAGCCGAGCAGTTCACCTCCAGCTCCTACCAACCCTGGAAACCCGAGATTTCATCAAAAGTTTGAAAGAATTCATAGCTCGTCGTGGCCGCCCAAGGAAGATCTACTCCGACAACGGGCGGACCTTCGTGGGAGCAGCGAAGTGGTTGCAGATAACCATGCAAGATGAGAAATTCAACGACTTCCTAATTGCTCGCAACGAAATAATATGGCAGTTCAACCTTAGCCGTGCGCTAAGACTTGAAAGACTAGTTGGACTTGTCAAGGGAGCCTTGTATAAGACCATTGGTCGTGGATTTCTGTCTTGTGACGAACTACGAGAAGTTCTACTTGATGTGGAGATATCCGTCAACAACAGACCCCTAAGCTACGTGGAGGAAGACCCGCAGATGCCCATTTTAACACCGAACTTGCTCCTTTTTATGCGATCCAACCAATTGCCAGAACAGAAAACACATCATCTGGACGATAGAGATTTGAGGAAGAGAGCCAAATATTTACAGAAATGCAAGCAAGCCCTGTGGTCACGTTGGACGAAAGAGTATGTGCGCGGGTTACGTGAAAGGCACAACATGAAGAATGGATCCAAGTCTTGCAGTCTGGCAAAAGGAGATGTCGTGATAATACGCGGTGACGAGAAAGATCGAAACCATTGGAAGCTTGGTATCATCACCGAGATGATAGAGGGACTAGATGGTACTGTTAGAGCGGCCAGGTTACGAGCGGGAAAGAGTCACTTAGAGAGGGCGATACAGCATCTGTATCCTCTGGAACTATCCTGCGATCGAACAGTTGAAACACCTGAACACGAACTCAACGCTAAGGCCCCAGAATTTAGGCAAAAAAGAGATGCTGCTGTTGCGGCGGAACTACGTGTGAAAGCCATCGCAGAAGATGAACACTGAACAGTGAAATTTGACAATTTACTGAACTTTGTAATAGCTTTGTAAATAATTTGTAATTGAACAAACAGTGTCGCAATTCATTGTGTTTGACTACTTCCTAGCCAAACAGGGGAGTGTGTTGGGAATTGCGTGAACACTTATTATAGATTATTATTGTTATGTTAGGTTGTGGTGAGTGATGAGAGTCAGAGCGGAAGTTTGAGGGAGTGGCGTGCGAAATATGAAACTAAGTGAGATAGCGTGCAGAGTGTGAAAGAGAGAGAGTGAGTTGAGAGTTCTTCAATAACGATTCAAAATATAAACCTTGATTGCGATAGTTTGCGTAGAAGCCGCGGTACTTTACTGCATTCGCAACAATCCCATTCTGCCTGACAACTATCAGTTATGTGCAAATCGATTGAATGGGTTATTGAAACGTCTACGAAAACAACCAGGATTGCTGAGAGAATAAGATGGTGTCATCCAACAGCAATTGAACATGGAAATAATCGAGAAGCCCTCAAGGAGAGACCCCTCAGCGATTGATAAGATCCATTACCTACCTCATCTGGCAGTAGTAAGGATGTACAAGGTAGAGTAGAGTAGAGTAGAGTAGAGTAGAGTAGAGTAGAGTAGAGTAGAGTAGAGTAGAGTAGAGTAGAGTAGAGTGATGTACAAGGGTATGTGGTTATCTGACGATAAGGCGCGTGCGGAGGCTTTTAATAAGTACTTTCAGAGTATGTACATTGTACAAGGACCATTCAAGCTGTGTCGCACCTAAGTTGAGCCCAGTCCATCCCGACATTCCAATGCCACTGGAAACAATCCAAGTCTCGTGTGAAGAGGTTTTTCGATTCTCTCCTCGTTGAATACGGCTAAAGCGACTGGACCAGACCACTTATCTGCCATCATACTCAGGAATTGTACCGAGGCTCTATCTCCGTCACTCACTGTATTTTTAACGTCTCCTTGGACTTTACCTTACTGAATGGAAACAAGCGAATATTCCACCAATCTATAAGAAAGGCAATCGTTCTGAGGTCAAGAACTATAGACAGGTCTCCCTATTACCGATTGTTTCAAAAGTGCAGGAAAAGTGTGTGGCCAAAAGACTGGTGCCGCATGTTTCCATGGTTTTACACCCCATTACACGCAAGCCAGTTGATTGAGGTGTTTAATGACATCTGCAGCAGTCTGGATAAGGGTCTTGAGATTGACATCGTATATCTGGACTTCGCCAAGGCCTTTGACTCTGTATGTCACGTGAGATTACTATGGAAACTACAGAGCTATGGTGTCAAGGGCACATTACTAAACTGGTTTAAGAATTACTTAACTGGAAGGAGACAACGCGTAGTTATAAATGGGACCTTCTCCTCGTCCCCAGGGCTCAATATTGGGCCCTGTGTTATTTTCACTTCATGTCAATGATTATATGCCTGATGTTGTTCGAAACTCCAGTCTTGTCATGTTTGCGGATGATTCTAAATGTTATAAAGCTATTAAGTCTTCATTGGATACGGTTGCATTGCAGGATGATTTGGATGCCCTGAGTCAGTGGTCTGCTGAAAATGAGCTGTATTTTCAACCAAAAAATGCGAAAACTTGCGAATTACTCGGTAGCGTATGAGCTTCGATCGCAAGTATTATATCAGTTACAGTGAAGACATTAAAACAGTGTCCAGTCTGTTATCCACAACATAACCCAGATAGAATCTGTTCAACGGAGAGCAACTAAGTTTATTTGTAAAGACCCCAATGTCAGCTATAAGGATAGTCTTATCTCCTTGAACTTATTGCCAATTAATTATTGGCTGGAATACGTGGATCTTGTCTTTTTCTATAAATGTAAAACCAATTTAGTTAATGTCAATCTAGATGATTATTTATCTTTTTGTACGGGTCGTACCAGAAGAGCTCATTCTGGTTTATACCTAAGATACAATTCAATACCGAGAACATCTTCCTTCAGGGACACTTTCTTTGTCAGAATTGTAAGTATGTGGAATGCTATACCAGATGATATTAAATCATCTCTGACCCTTATAAATTTTAAACATAAATTTAAGAACTTTTACTTTGAACGTTTAAGAAGGGTTTTTGACCAGGATAACATTCGAACGTATAAACATATTTGTGTCAAATGTCGTAGTATTAATATTTTAGCTTCATTGTCATGTTAAACTTTATTTTATTTTATTATTTATTTATTTACTGATTGTAATTATAGGGGACTACGAGTTACTAAATCATTAAATTCAAAAATTCAAAAGATAAGAAGACAACCAAGCTCCGGGTGGTCTATGATGCATCAGCTTCTGATTGTGGAATTCCCCTGAATGCCTGTTTACATGCAGGCCCTTCTCTGGTCCCGAATTTGATGGATATCCTGATGAGATTTCGTATTCACAAAATAGCTCTTGTTGGTGACATAGAGAAAGCATTCCTTATGGTCTCAGTGAATGAAGAACATAGAGATGCATTAAAGGGGCACTCCACTCCAAAAACAAGTTGTGTTCATATGAAACATCTTATCTCAATTAGCATAGTTCCCTTTAGTTAACGAGAAATAGCGAGTCAAAGTCAGAGTTTTCGACGCCATGTTGTCTTTCTCGAGCAGACGCGGATTGTCAGCGGTCTTCAAATTTGACGTCACTGAGTGCTTTTTCGTTTTGTTTTGTAGGCGATCATAACGAGTTTCGTTGTTTAGCGTTCATCTGACGAACATTATTCTAGATCAAGTTCTTCTAGTTCCTCAGGCAAGAAGCTAGACGAATTTATTAATGTAAGAATTTGTCTAGGTTGAAATCGATAACCTTAATCACTCTTCTTGTAAGTTATGTGTAATAAATTCGTCTAGGTTCTCGCCAGAGGAACTATAAAAACTTGATCTAGAATAATGTTCGTCAGATGAACGCTAAACAACGAAATTCATTGTGATCGTCCACAAAACAAAACGAAAAAGCACTCAGTGACGTCAAAATTTGAAGACCGCTGACAATCCGCGTCTGCTCGAGAAAGACAACATGGCGTGGAAAACTCTGACTTTGACTCGCTATTTGTCGTCAACTAAAGGGAACTATGCTATAATATTTCAGGGTTAAGCTAATTGAGATAAGATGTTTCATATGAACACAACTTGTTTTTGGAGTGGAGTGCCCCTTTAAGATTCTTGTGGATTGATGACATCACCAAGAAGTATCCAGAAATATAGTTGAATACAGATTTACCAGAGTCGTATTTGGGGTGAACTCCAGCCCATTTTTACTCAGCGCCACCATTCAGCATCACATGAAGAAGTATGCCGAGTCTGACCCATCCTTTGTAAAGAAGATCCTGGAATCGCTTTATAGAGAGAAAGAAAAACAATACAGAGAGAAAGAAAAACAATACAGAGAGAAAGAAAAACAATACAGAGAGAAAGAAAAACAATACAGAGAGAAAGAAAAACAATACAGAGAGAAAGAAAAACAATACAGAGAGAAAGAAAAACAATACAGAGAGAAAGAAAAACAATACAGAGAGAAAGAAAAACAATGGAGAGAAAGAAAAAAGATAAAGAGAACAAAGATAAAGAGATAAAGTATCTCTCACAATAGTCTTTGAGATAAAGTATCTCTCACAATAGTCGACTGTGTTCGCCCATTGAGGTATGACTATGACCGATACCATGCCAGTGCTGTGCCACTAAACCCATAGCGATGGTTTATTTATTTATTTATTAGAATTTATAATACATATCAATTACAGTATTACAACTAAAAATTGAATGTATTAGGGTAAACCAAAAACAGAATTCAAGATTCCCTCAGGATTGGTCACCCTTTACAAATACAAATAACAAATAACATTGATATGAAATCAAAGAGTAAGACATAACGAAATTATACGAAACAGCAAAAACTATGGATTAAAAGCAACAGGAAAAAGTTTGAAATAATGCTGAGAAAGTAGCCTTTTCTAGAAGTAGGGTGTGGTCAATGGTGTCAAACGCAGATGACAAACGCAGAATTCTTCTTGATCCAAATCAGCTTTCTTGGTAGAAGGATGAATAATACCATGTTTTAACGTTGTAGGAAATGTACCCTCCAACAATGAAGTGTTTATGATGTTAGTGATTGGAGTAACTAAAAAATCAAGACTCCTTAGTGCATAGTGCCCTTAAACAAAATACCTCGGCACCAGCGGGAACATTTTCTTGCGGCCGTTCCCGCTGTAACACATGCCCTTTTCTCAATCCCACTACAGTTATTACTGCCCCCAAATTCGACCACACAATCCGTCATGCTTTTTCATGCGCGTCCACCAACATAATTTATTGCATTTATTGCGATAAATGCCCTAAAATCTACATCGGTGAAACTGGGCGACGCCTTTCAGACAGGTTTGCTGAACATCTTCGTTCCGTGAGGATCAATGATGGTGACAAACCTGTAGCTCGCCATTTCAACAGCTCCAACCATTTGGTTTCAGACATGAAAGTCTGTGCCATCCTTCCCATCTCCGGTGGCAACGATAACCGCAAGCGGCAAGAGAAGCGTCTCATTTTTAAACTTGGCACCACACATCCTCTTGGTCTTAACGAACGTTTTTCTTTTATTTAATTTCCTAAAAGTTTTTTGTTATTTTAGTTTGCTTGGAGCTTTTTATTATTAGCTTATGCACTTTCATTCCTTTTCAAGTCTTTATTTCTATTATTATCGCCTAATCCCCTTGAATATTGGACCTGTCATTTCTCCCACCCCCTCAGTCTGCTTATTGATCGACTGTTAAAAATAGCAAATGATTTAACTTTTCCCATCTCATTAATTATTAGTTAGTTTATTTCCCGTGCATTTGATTGGCTACTTTCTACTTGTGACACCCTTTTGGCATATATATATATAAGCCCTATTTATTTTATTTCATCTCGTCTTACTCTGATGAAGGGCTCCGCTCGAAACGTCAGTATCTCGTCACTAAATTATTGGCAGTTTACCACCTTTTCACTTTGCTATATATTCAAAACACTGTCTACGCAGCACTCTACTTTTTTAAAAAATCAAGTACTGCTTTAATACATGTGTAGGTATTGGATCAAGAGAACAGCACTTTGATGGTGATTGTTTCACCATTTCACCAACAAACGACTCGGATACGTTGGTAAATTCAGTGAACGAGGATTTACACGGTGGGGAGTCAATTGTTACGGAGAGGTCTGCAGATGACAAAACGGAACTATTAAGGCTACTCCGAAGCGATTTAATTTTGGAATCGAAATAGCTACTGAAAGCCTCGGCCAGAGCTGGAAGGGAGTCATGTGACGGCAGAGGAGCTACCGCTTTTACCCGAAACAAACCATCAATCATACGGAATAACTTATTGTTATCGGAACCATATATCTTTGTCTTATAGTAATCCGTTTTCGCAACATAAAGTGCAGTTGTATATACCCGGCATTGTTCTCTGTATATCAGACGGTGAACTTCTAGTCCGGTAGATAGGTATTTCCGTTCGCATTTGCGCTTCTGCCTCTTCATAGTTCTTAGCGTATCCGAAAACCAAGGTGCGTTCGGACGCAAGGTGACTGTGTGCGTATTTGTTCAGGAGCATGCTTATCCAGGAGCTCAAGCAGGACACAATTATATCGTTCTGTAATCGTATTTACGTCTTCTTGAGGGGAATAATACAGTGGTGAAGCTGCAAGTCGATGCCGCGTATATCACGACGCTTTATAAGCTTTTTTGAGGAACGTGGCTTAGGGAGATCCAGTGTACAAATAACAGCACTATGGTCTGACGGTAAATCTGACGACATCATCTAGAGGAATGCAGATAATAGACTCCTCCTGGCGGTCAATAATGAGATCTAGTGTATGACCATGATTGTATATGTGGCACCAACTACTCTTTGCTGTAAACCAGCTGACTACAACAGACCAATAAAGTGGGTTGTATCATTGTCATTACTGTCGTCTATATATAATTAAAGTCCCCAGAAATCAGTACCGTAGATGTCACGGAGCAACTTACATTGAAACCCTTTCGGAGAAGTATTCCCACACCACCACCTTTCCCATCTGTTCTTGGTGAATGTAGAAAATTAAAATCCTGTAAAGTATTAGTAACTTCAGCAATGGTTGTGTCCGTTGCTTCGTTTTTGTCAGAAATCCAGGTTTCAGTTAAAGCTAGAATATCCAGACGCTTAGAAATGATAAAATCGCAGATGGAGGCAGATTTTTTATTTATTGAGTGGGCATTCCATACGGCAAATCGTAAGCGGGGCATACATTTATTCAGTTTTTCAATCTGAATATTAATGATGTTATTCATATTGCTGGCACGATGCGTTCAACTGGAATGTGCAAAGGACGCATGGTTGCTCTCACTGGGTTAGGAAGATGTAGACCATTGTTCTGGGTAAAATTAGCATTCAAAACTGCATTCGCTGATGGTAAAATTGAAATGCAATTCTGTAAGTTGTGAGTACGATGATCATCAAATAACTGTGTACATCGCAAGTATAGAAATCCGTGCAGGGATTTGGTTATAGTTCCTAGACAGTTGATAATCAAAATGATAGTTAGTTTGTCTAAAATACAGACCTCGGCTTCCATGATATATACACTATTGTGAAACATAAGATTAGCGGCAGTCCTGTTGTCAATATTATAGCTCATGCCGTCAGATAACATTGAACATCAACTCCTAATATCAACCAGTCGATTCCTTGTGTAGTTATGTATACTGTATGCTGCATAGCAAGATATTCAGGTCTAGGGTTTGAAGAGACGTCACAGCAAAGTGCGAAATACGCCTGTAAGGTAACAGTGGCATCAAATGGTAAGGCAATAACATTGGTCCCTCACTTGCATTGCTTGAACACTGGAGTCTTCAAAGAAGCCATTCAACGGCAGTTTAGTAATAAAGGTCTACAGAACATGCTCGATTCACCTGGCGGAACATCGTTAGTTAAAATAAATACCAAAAGCAGAAAACAAGTCAAAAGACAGAGAGCGTAATAAACACGTCTTGCCGCCATACAGGTAACTAATATCTGCATAGACTTTTTCAGTCCATGACCAGCATTGTGTGAACGCGAGCGACTGCTATTTAACATTTTGTGCTGTTTGACAACTTTACGTCACTTAAAACGTTTAAGTTTAACAGAAAATTTGATCTGTAAAAAACCCAGTATACCGTATTCGACATAACCGGTATTTTTTTTCGGTATCAGTATTTTCAAAACTGCATCAGCCTATATATAAGTTACCAATAGTATATATACCTAATAATACTAGTTCTCAAACTGACTTTAGTTGATACAATATTATTTAAAGCACATGCAAAATGAGGAGTCACAAAGTTTGTGAAAATATGTTTCCCCAGTGCAACTTAGAAGAGGATAAAGACCTTAGCCACCTCCTCCCCATACTCTACACCTTAGACCTACCTGGTCCACTCAACATGGCTTTTATTGTCCCTGATGTAAGGGCATAGTGTCTTTTCACAACAAACTCGTGACCATCACTTGATATAAGCTTAACATATTGTGCATCAGGTCCTTCGCAGCCACCGTAAACAGGTTCACTTGTATTCTCAGTATTTGACATTGTTAACGCCAAGTTATGAAACTAACAAAACAAAAAAGAAGCAGTTCTTTGAATATTTCCATGCTACATATATCTCAAGAAGTGCACTTGGTTAGCATGAAGGCTGAAAAAACTACTGTTGAGATTTTCTGTATGATTATAATTTGATTTTACATTGATTAAACCATGGCAGAGTGCTACACTTACAACGAGGAACATTTTGTCATATTTGCACAACTACTTCACACATTTTCTTAACGAAACTGCTGACTGTAGTGAATAGCTACCACGTCTTTGATCGTCAGACAAACGTATTACATGCTACGAAAAATCACATTTCTGAAACTTTCCAATCGTTCAATTTTCCCAACTTGGTAGTGAAATATTTTCACACTCGCTAAAACTCAATATAGCCAAAAGTTCACTTGCATTTGGCAGTTTACGAGCGGTGATTTCGAGCCGTGGGCTTATCTTGCAGTTACTGTCATTGCAATAAAAGAGTTCCAGAAAAAATTAAGGCATATATTTCTTCACATTGACAAGTTGGTTGGAGTTTAGATTTTTTTATGGTACAGGTATATCCTTTATAGCATTTGTGAACCTGATACACCAACTGAAAATCTGTTATCCCACATTATGAATAATTAGTTTATAATCCATCAAACTCAGATTCTGAGCTATCAGAGTTAAATAAAATCTCTTTTTCTACACTGTCATCTATTGAGTTTTCACCAGAGGTTTCACTGGCTGTTACTGGACAAACATTTTATGAAAAGTTTAACATTTGAAATAGGCCTTCACAATGGCATACGCAGGATTTTTCAAACGGGGGTTGTTTTACCTCTCATGAAATTATTTTGGAGGGAGGGGTCAGGCGAGCAACAGCAAGCGGACTTCTTCCCGACGTGTTATGCACTGAAAGTCTGAAAACACTTTTAATTTGAATTGTTTGTTTTTCACAGGCATGATGACCAGGTCAATTTATTATTGCAGTTTCTGTCTTTCTGATTTATAATGTACAGTATAATTTTTTGTTGTTTTTGTATAATGTTGTTGCTAATTAAATCCACCGACCCCTGCTGCATATGCCCCTGGCCTCCATATCCTGAAAATACCTGAATATTGGTATTTTATTAATTTTCTCTGGTATACAGGTGGGATGCTGAGGTTGTAATGTCTGATATCCAAAATAAAAAACTGCTATCCTCGGGAAACCGCAAATCTCTTAAACCCGGGATGAAGTTTGTCAAACAACTTTCTGCTGGTTTTTTTATTTTTGACTAGTCAATAGGATTGAGTGAAAAACCAATCAAATGCAAAGCAGTTGCTCAACAAACTTCATCAAACCAATTTGTCAATGTAAAGAAATTAATCCCTTGTGACCATTTGCAACTTTTCCATATCTCACTTCACTCTTGAGATATTAAGATTTGTTTGATGCATAATGACTTATTGAAAACGATTATATATCCTTGAGATTATATATCCGATTATATATCCTTGAGAACCTGAGAGAAACGTGGTTGTGGATAACACCACCTATGATGGCAATTCGCTTGATGTACCACGTGGACCTCGGCTTATTAGGTTTGGATCATGGAATGTAGGAAGCATGACTGGAAGATCGAGTGAGGTAGCGGAGGTGTTAGAGAGGCGAAGAGTTGATGTGTGTTGTGTCCAAGAGACAAGATGGAAAGGTGGAAGCACTAGAATGGTGAGAGGGAAGAGTGGACGGTACAAGTTTTTATGGCAAGGATGTCCGGAAGGGATCCATGGAGTGGGTGTGCTGATATCGGAAGAATTTATAGACAAGGTAGTTGAGGTGAAGCGTATGAGTGAACGTCTGATGATGGCGAAGCTGGTAATTGGGGAATGTCTGGTGAATGTGATCTCGGGTTATGCGCCTCAGGTTGGAAGAAGTCAGGTCGAGAAGGATGAATTCTGGAATGCAGTGTATGACCTAGTGGGAAGGCTGAAGAATGCAGAGATGGTGGTTCTTGGTGGAGATTTGAATGGGCACGTTGGCCAGGAAAGTGATGGGTATGAAGGATGCATGGAGGGTTTGGCTGTGGTGTGAGAAATGTAGAGGGTGAACAGATATTGGAGTTTGGAGATGCAATGGAGATGATTGTGTGTGGAACCCAATTTAAGAAGGATGACAATAAGTTGATTACGTATTCATCAGGTGGATCGACTACCACGGTTGACTACCTGATGACACGTAAACGGGACAGGAAATGTCTCCAGAATGCGAAAGCAATTCCTGGAGAGGAGGCAGTATCACAACACCATCTGATATTGGTCGACATGAAAGTGAAGGGTATAGCGAAAGCTCACCGGAAGAAATTCTGCCCGAGGAGAAGGGTGTGGAGGCTGAAAGATGAAAATGTGCGATTGCAGTTCCAAGCTAAACTGGTTCTGGAAGAGGTTGGAGACGGTGATGTGAATGAGGTATGGGAGAAGGCGAGAGATGGGTTATTGAAGGCAGCAAGTGAGGCATGTGGATGGACAAAAGGCTCACCAAGGTATGTGCAAACATGATGGTGGAATGAAGAGGTTGGGAAGAAGGTTGCCAGGCAAAGGGTACAGCTGAGGAAAAGGCGATGTTGGAGGAGTATGTGACGGCGAAGAAGATTGCAAAGAAGGCAGTTGCTCAGGCTCAGCAGGAGGAAAGAAATAGAGTAGGAGAGAAGCTTAATACAGAAGAAGGGCAGAGATCTGTGTACAAGATAGCGAAGCAGATGGCTAAGGAAAGGCAGGATGTGGAGGGAGTATATGGAGCAGTTATTGAATGTAGAGAATGAGTGGGATGGGAATGTAGAATGTGGGGTAGTTGAAGGACCAAGAGAGCACATCACAAAGATGGAAGTAGAGAAAGCAATAGGGAAGATGAAAAGTGGGAAGGCAGGTGGGCCAACGGAATTGGTGGGCGAAATTATTAGTGCAGCTGGTCAGGTAGGTGTGAAGAAAATGACGGAAATCTGTAATATGGTTGTGGAGGAGGAAAAGATACCGAAGGATTGGGAGCTAAGTACCCTTTTACCTATATATACAAGGGGAAAAGTGACCCAATGTTGTGTGGGGCACATCGGGCTATAAAGTTGCTCGAACATGGGATGAAGGTATTGGAGAGGGTTCTGGAGAGAAAGCTGAGAGATAAAGCGAATATAGATGGCATGCAGTTTGGGTTTATGCCTGGAAAGGGAACGACAGATGCGATCTTTATGGTTCGGCAGATGCAGAAAAAATTTGTGGCTAAGAATAGAGCACTATATTATGCATTTGTGGATCTGGAGAAAGCATTTGACAGAATTCCCAGGGAGGTGGTTAGGTGGGCGTTGAGAAAGCTTGGGGTTGAAGAATGGTTGGTGAAAGCAGTGATGACAATGTATGAGAAAGCAAGAACTGTGGTGAGAACGAAGCATGGGAATAGTGAAGAGTTTGAGGTGAAGGTTGGGGTCCATCAGGGGTCGGTCCTGAGTCCATTGCTGTTTGCATGCGTGATGGAGGCGCTGACGCAAGAAGCTAGAGAGGGTATGACATGGGAGTTGTTGTATGCCGATGATCTAGTTTTGATGGCTGAGAGCATTGAGGAGCTTAAGGAGAAAGTGATGCGATGGAAAGAATGCATGGAGGCAAAGGGTTTGAAGATGAACACTGGTAAGACTAAGGTGATGGTGTCAAGGAAGAATAGTGGTCATGTTGAAAAGTTAGGGAAGTGGCCGTGTAGTATATGTGGGAAGGGTGTTGGAAATAATTCTATTCGATGCACAGGCTGTAGTGGATGGGTACACAAGCGGTGCTCAGGCGTGAAGGGCTCACTGGCTAGAGTTGTGGATACGTTTGTTTGTAAGGTGTGTGAAAGAGCAGAGGATGGAGAGGATAGTGACGTAGATGAGAGCATGGATCTGGGCAATGGGGTGCATTTAGAGAATGTTAAAAAGTTTTGTTACCTGGGGGATATGCTGAATGGGGGTGGAGGAGCAAATTCAGCATCTGTGGCAAGGGTACGTTGTGCATGGGGAAAGTTTAAAGAGCTCTCTGGGATCCTGACAAGGAAGGAAGTGTTGCTAAAGCTGAAGGGGAAGGTGTATGTGGCCTGTGTGAGGAGTGCTATGGTGTATGGAAGTGAGACGGGGCCATGACTGTGGAGCTGAATAATAGACTGGAGAGGACAGAGATGCGGATGGTGCGGTAGATGTGTGGCGTATCGCTGAGGGATAGAGTGTCTAGTGAGGAGCTGAGGGAAAGAATGGGTATTGAATCGGTGTCTGACGTGGTAAAGAGGAGCCGATTAAGGTGACTGGGTGAAGAGGTGTATGTCGCTTGAGGTTGATGGTGCAAGAGGAAGAGGAAGGCCAAGGATGACATGGAGCCAGGTAGTGGAGAGGGATATGAGAGAGAGTGGGCTGAAGAGGGAAGATGCACATGATCGTGGAAAGTGGAGGAAACTGTCGTGGGGAACCACCGGCCAACCCCTGCGTAAGCGGGGAAAACGGCCGTAAAACGTCTGTTGTTGTTTTTTTGTTTGTTGTATCCTTGAGATTACGTAATGAAATCACTTGAAATGCAAGTGCATGGATGTATCCAATTACGTCAAATATGCAAATCATCAAACGATTCCATGTGATAATGGTAAAGAATGCATATATTTTTTAATAAGTCAATGCATTGTGATGTCATATAAAGTATGATCATTTACATATTAACAAATCTTAATATCTCAAGAGTGAAGTGAGATATGAAAAAGTTGTAAATGGTTTATAGTCTTTATAGTTTCAAGAGTTCTTACAATTAAAAGATTTATTTTACAACTGAATTATTCAGTTGTAGGCACTTTAACCTGGACAAAAAATAATGGTGTTTTTATTTTTGTTTTTAATGAATCTACTGCTGCAGTGGTGGATGTTCAATGCTACATACTCGGTATTTTTATAGGCCTTATATCGTTAACCTGTTGCAAACAACAACTAGGTTTATTTATGTCTGTTGCTTCAATGTGAAAGACATTATTTCAATACCTGCATTAATTGCCTTAACTGCCTTATTCAAAAACTCTTCTTTTGCCATGAACCATAAAAATAGTAAGGCAGTGCACCAAAGTTCCGAGTATGCCTTTTGGGTGATCCATTTTAATAGGCCAAGCAGACAAACATGGCCGATTATTATTTCTAAGTACATAAACAGGTTTTTACAAAGCATATGCACGTTTTCATAATATAATAGACACATAGCTCATGTGATTTCCAAATCTGTTATCAGAATTGAAATCGGGTTTAAATATTCACCGAGATAACATTCCAAATTTACAATGAAAGAGTCTTTTGCAATTTGTGATCTACAGGGTGCGAATTAACGCATTGTGATTCGCAAATCCCGATGCAGTTTTTAAAATATGCGATGTAAAAAAGTGCAAAAACTAGTAAAATCGCAATGCAAGTTTTTTTTAATTAACTGCTGTCTTCACAAGTTGCAAGATAAAATTTGAATATTCATTTGTGTTAATACATGAATTAATCACGACCCCCTCATCGCATCGTAACATTTAAACTTCGGTGAGATGTTGCGGAATCACATTTAGTCGGTTTCAGGTTACCTTTGAAGCACTAGCCTGCGCCGCAAACGAACAAACCTGGCTATGTTAGATGAAGCACGCGTTCCCAACTATATTTTTTGGAAATTGACAAACTGCCAGCAAACAAAAGACTTCCATTTCGAAAAGGTCAACAAACTTTTGAAGTTCAAATCCAATTTACGAAGAGTTTGCCAACAACGTGACACATTTGTCAGAAGAGAGTGATAAATTAAAGTACTCCTAACGGCCGGGGGATGTATCCCCAGTTCCCCCGTGGGATTGGGGATAAATCGAGCAAAATTGCAATGCACTTTTGAAACCTTAATCAGGGCTCGAAATAAGCGCCGATCAATGATCGGCAAGATTGTTTATGATCGGCGGAAAAGCAGGGTTGGCAATCAACTTGAATGGCAAGAAATATATTGGAACATTCAAAAAGATGCACACACGTACAGTTAAAAGACAAATAAAACACAGTCAGAAACACGCGAAAAGCATTCAAAAGACTCAAAAGAGTGTGAAAATAGATTGTGACCGCAATTTTAAGTAGTGACAATCATAGTGTTATGTAGTGAACTTAGGAAAACGTTCCCGATCGGCAAGATTTTCATTTGATCGGAGGAAAATCATGACTGGCGATCACCATGATCGGGAACTTTGGGAAAGTTATTTTGCGCGCTGTTTAATTCACCACTTGCACGCTGGCAAGCACGTGTAGTTGTCACGTGGTTAAAATGTAAACAAATACGAAAGTTTGTACAATCGTCCGCAATGGCTGATAGTTCCGCAATAGCAGATAGTGCTGAAGGTGTTCATTTATTGTTAAATATCTCAACCCAAAGCTTTTACATTTCGTTTTACGTGAACAAACTATAAAAGTAAATATGAAACACGGTTTTATATCTCTAAATCATGTTCTGGTTCAAACGATTAAGAATTTTATTAGATTTATTAGATTTATAAGTCATCG
The DNA here is from genome assembly GCA_035772405.1 of Chrysogorgia sp. JL179-B06. NCBI lineage: Eukaryota > Metazoa > Cnidaria > Anthozoa > Scleralcyonacea > Chrysogorgiidae > Chrysogorgia > Chrysogorgia sp. JL179-B06. The sequence goes on along the minus strand of JAYKKM010000469.1, from coordinate 1,939,113 downwards.
AAGGCACATGCACGCAAAGCCGCGAATTTCCTTGTGGCTGTGTTGTGCGTTTTAGTTTGACATTGCATATGTATTTCCCTTACGTTAAGGAAGGAAGGAATTATCATCGAATCTGTTAGATCAACAGCTGCGTCCACTCTTCCTGCCGCATAAATTGAAACTGTAAAGTAATATGAATCTCAAACTTGTGTCTGTGAGCATATACGCGCTACGTAACCTGATATAAAAATGTCTCGCGTAAAATCAAATGATAAGTTCAGTTCTAATCAATAAGCATCCGAGAGCTACAACAATACTAAGCTGATCGTGGTGTATCTGTAAGTGAGCATTTGAAGTCTATTTTGATACTATTAGAGCTGCTTCGGTAGAAAATATGGGGCGATATACTAACTTGAGTCAAATTTCGAATAGGATGACCAAGAAAGATGTCTGAAGCAACGATATTTATTTATTTATTTGTGACATAAATTAAAATGTTTTAAAAATAAATTAAAAAGTTTATCAAAGTTTATCAAATTCATTGATGCATGTTATAGAGAAAAACAAATAAAATATAGAAGTAAATTAAAGAAATAATATACATTTATTAATAATAAAGGTAAACGCATTATTGAACTATAGAATTGCAAAAGAAATATTAACCTTTGAATGGTAGTGGATGGTATTTCTTGGATCGTTCAACAGACTATGAATATCCATAAGTTAAATGCGTTAGTCACAATAGCAAATTTTATACATCACATATAAAGTTTAATCTCATTAACATGACAGGGGCAGCGTGAGACGATTTTGTCGGGTGTTGTATTGTGTAAAAGACAAGTCTGATGTGTATTGAATAATGGTACCTCATGTGTCGACATTTTTGGTTTCGGCAACAGGTTCCGTGAAGTTCGGGGTGAAATAGATTGTTTATCAGTTTTCTCTGTATTAGTAGTCTTCCTCACACGAGCCTCTTTCATTTACAGCCTGTGGTAGTGAATTCTGTTGGATCTACTATCGCTAAAATAGGGCAAGCCTTGTGGTAGTGAATTCTGTTGGATCTTCTCACGCTAAAATAGGGCAAGCTGTGCGCAAGTGATAGGTTGTCTTCTGATCTTTGAATATTTTGATTCATCATATAAGTCTATGAGGATGTGCTGTTTTCATGTCATAAATAAATAAATAAATATCGTTGCTTCAGACATCTTTCTTGGTCATCCTATTCGAAATTTGGGTCAAGTTAGTATATCGCCCCATATTTTCTACCGAAGCAGCTATATGTATCAAAACAGACTTCAAATGCTCACTTACAGATACACCACGATCAGCTTAGTATTTTTGTAGCTCTCGGTTGCTTATTGATTGGGACTTATCATTAGCGCATATATGCTCACAGACACAAGTTCGAAATTCAATATTCATATTACTTTACAGTTCAAATTTATGCGTTTCTATGCAGGAAGAGTGGACGCAGCTGTTAATCTAACAGATTCGATGATAATTCCTCCCTCCCTTCCTTAACGTAAGGGAAATACATATGCAATGTCAAAATAAAACGCACAACACAGCCACAAGGAAGTTCGCGTCTTCCTGTGCGTGTGCCTTCGATGACTTATAAATCTAATAAAATTATTAATCGTTTGAACCAGAACATGATTTAGAGATATAAAACCGCATTTCATATTTACTTTTATAGTTTGTTCACGTAAAACGAGACGTAAAAGCTTTGGGTTGAGAAATTTAACAATAAATTAACACTTTCAGCACTATCTGCTATTGCGCTATCAGCCATTGAGGACGATTGTACAAACTTTTGTATTTGTTAACATTTTAACCATGTGACAACTACACGTGCTTGCCAGCGTGCAAGTGGTGAATTCACACCCTGGATCTATGAATACAAAGTGTGTAAAGGAGGAGGCACAGTACCAGGAACCATTCTGATTGCAAAACATACAACATATTATACAGTACTCTGAAATAATTTATATCAAAATTTTGTCTGACAGAACAGGCAGGCGTTATTGTGTATATGTATTTCTAGTATATATATTTATATACGTGCCTTTCTAGTACACATATACATTATACACACTAGCTAAACAACAACATGGAATCCACCCTGGATGTCACTAGCGGCTAAACAGAGGAATGGCACCTTCCATTTTATAGTAGATTACACCAAGTTCTCAATATATTAGTATTAGGTAATAGGTTATAGTACTGTAAGTAGGTTATATTATATTGGATTATGGTATTTTGCGAAACGAAACAGGTTTGCAAAACGAAACGACAATTTGCAAAACGTGTCTTAAAGCTAGTTAGGCGGGCCGTTAGGGTTAGGATCTTTGTTGTTTTGGGGTCGGTTATTATTATCCACCTGGTTAGGTAAATTGTTGTTTCGTTTCGCAAACCTGTTTAGTACAGGAAACCTCAAAAATAACCCTAATACTGATAATACTAATATACTAACTGTAATTACTATAACCTATATAATCACTACAACGTATATTGAGGACTTGGTGTAATCTACTATAAAATGGAAGGTGCCATTCCTCTATTTAGTGTATTTTAGCCGCATGTCTGGATGTCACAGCTGTCAGACAAATTTGTTTGTCAACACTTTAGCACTATAATATGTCATCCAGGTATTGTCATGCTTGGGTGTTAAAGGGTTAAACATTTTCAACATTTCTTATACGTCAATAGTTATTATAAACATTTATTGGGACCGGAAAAAGTCATTAGACTACAGTATATCCCTTAGGCCTTATAGTTATATCCCTAAGTGCCATGGCCCATTGAATATTTAATACGTTTCCGCAATCACAAATCTGTTGCTGCATTCTCCGTTGTTACGACACTCATCTAAGCTTCTGAACACCGCAAAAACTTCCCCTGCTTAAATTTAGCGTAAAAATACGAAAGTAACTCGATAACTTCAACATCAATACCAGAAATGATGTTACAGTTTCACTAGACAGTGCGACGCCATGTTGTAAAGAATTCGTTTACATTTCAAGATTATCAAATATTACCTGCTTATTTCTACTTTTATTTTTCTTTCAGTTCAAGCAGATTCCATAATTACTATTCAAATGATGATACAAACAGAGAGTTCTTGGTAAAGCTCTTCTTTTCTTGGAAAAACGTGTTAGGCAAACGGTGGGATTTGCGATGATCGAGGATGAGCATGAAATCTTGTTGGTCAGCAGTCACATTAACTGACGAGTTTCAGGGTCATGCGCAGAAGCAATTATATTTCAAATTTTCATGAGGTAAAAACAACTGTTTTAGCTAGAAAGATCATATTAAAAATAGTAAAAGTGCAAAGTTTGAAACTAATCGGGCAAATAGTGCGAAAGCTACACACTTTGGAATTTTTGCTCTTCACTTTGCAACGCCCGCCCGCCAAGCCAAAATCCTTATTAAATCACTAATAAATCCCTTTTGAAATGGCCAACTTTCTGCTTGTGTAACTTCTTCCTTTTTTACACAATTCCTTTCAAACTTTGCACTTCTACTATTTTCAATATGCTCTTTCCAGCTGAAATAGTTGTTTTTACCTACGATGAAAATTTGAATATTTGTTGCTACTGCGCATGATCGTGAAAGTCGTCTATTAATTGGAATCGAGATGGGAGGGTTAGGGTTAGAAAACTCATTAGGTGGCGGGTTAGGGTTAGATCCTAAGTTGTTTTGGGGTTAGGATCTAAGTTGTTTTGGGGTTAGCGGTTATTTTATGGTTAAGTGACAAAATTCTGACGATTATATACCTATGACGATTATATACTTATCATCGGAGGGGACAACTCAGGGAGATCCACTTGCAATGCCAGCCTAATCAAGGTAGAAGATGACGGTGGCCCGGATAGCAGTGCAGATGATCTTGGCGGTGCGGGTGCCCTTGAATGTCTAAGAGTATGGTGGGATCGCATCCTTCGTTTTGGTCCCCTTCTTGGCTACTTCCCAAAAGCTTCAAAATCTTGGCTGGTAGTAAAAGAGGATAAACTTGAGTCTGCAAAGGAAATATTCGCTGGCTCAGAAATAAACGTGACATCAAAAGGGCATGGGTATCTTGGTAGCTACATCGGAACCAGCGAATCACGAGAGAAGTCGTCCAAACTCTTGTCACGAAATGGGTTCAGCAGCTTGTGGAACTTTCCAAAATTGCATTGTTTGCACCACAGGCAGCATATGCAGCATTTGTGGCAGGATTTCAGCACAAACTGTCTTACCACTTACGTACCATCCCAAACCTTGGTCCGTTACTGAAGCCAGTCGACGAAGTCATCAACCGCCTCTTCTTACCTGCCATCACGGATGGACATCATTGCTCTGCAGATGAACGCAAGCTTCTCAGTCTACCCCGTTAGGTTCGGAGGACTTGGAATCCCGATCTTCGCTGAAATTTCGGAAAGGGAGTTCGCTTATTCTAAGTCAGCAACTGAGCAGCTTTCTACAAAGATCAAAACCCAAGACGCAAAATACGGCTTTGACACCAAAGCTCATATTCAGATCAAGAACATGATCATAACGGGAAGGAACGAAGAGCATCAGAAAATTCTAGCAGGTCTAAGAATGAGAATGGTCAAGGAGCAGTTACGTTCAAACGAACTTGCTCAAATGAAAGGCGCGTCAAATTGGCTAACATCGCTTCCGCTGAAAGCTACGCTCTAAACAAAAGGGAATTCCACGATGCAATACGTATGCGATACCGATGGCAGCCCAACAACCTGCGCCTGTGGGAAACACTTCTCAATTGATCACGCGCGATGTCTTGCTGCAAGGGCGGTTTTATCCATCAAAGCCACATAACGAAGTTCGAGACCTCCTCGGGCACCTAGCTCGACATAAGCGTTTCGGGTATTCAACCCTTTCACCCCTTCCTACAACAACCAGAAGTTGTCAACCGCTTTCTGTGCCAATGAACGTGAGAAGAAACGAGCACGCCTATGGACAAAGAGTCATTGATGTGGAACATTGATGTGGATCGAATTCGATCCGGGTAACATTGAGATACAAATCATTATAATACATTCCGTGTTTCTTGCATACAGTTATAGAAACACAATTGTAGAGTGGAAGTTTGGGAGAACGAGAAATCGTAGTGGGAACCCAAAGGGCGAGTGTTTCCACGTGATTTCAAGTTCGCAAAAACTCCACTCGTGTTTTTATAACTGTTGATGGAAACACGGGAAATGTTTTCTATTTCTTTTATAAAATTGCATTTTGAAAATTGGTAAAAGTTGAAAAGTGAAATTAAGAAAAAGTAGTAAAATTTTGAAAATGTAAATTCTCCTTACTTACGCAAAAATCACTCTCAGCTGAAGGTGGTACACCACAAACCATTATTTTTTTTAAAAAAAAGGATATTCCAATAACTTTATTACACAGAACTATTCCTATAACTAAATGATGACCAATGACACAATTTTTTAAATGGTAGTTGCCATGGTTACCAATATAATTACCCCCAACTGCTAAAAAAATGGTGTTCGATAAAAAAAATTAGAAGAAAATCAATTATGACAAATCTTCAAAAATGGTAAAAATACAAACTAATATATCACATGTATGTTGTGACATAGGATTTTTAATAAATATTTAGTTTTAGTTAATATTTTTGAAGGAGTTGATTTCAAATAATTTTTTGAATAATTTCTGAGGAAAAATATGGATTGTGCACAACAGACATAATCTATTTCAAAAATCCTATGTCACAACACAGATAAGTCATAAACAAAGCTTCACTGAAACTGTGAAGTCATTTGGTTCATTATTTTAGGAGATATCATTTTTACCGTACTGCAAATTAGGACAAAAATGAAAATCGAATAAATTAACTCTAAAGTTCGCATGTTCAGCATTAACAAATAATATAAAAGGAAGCACCTGTTACTTTTTCTACATTGTTCAATATTCACCAGATGCATATGTTGGTCCTTCTGTTCTCTTATCCTTGTCTCCTTTTCCTTTTCTTTGAGCTCTAACAATCCTTCTTCTCTTCTTTGTTTTCTCGGCCAATTTCAACACATCTGAGCCAACAAACACTTGTTTCGGCAAACGATTCCAAACCATTCCATTGAATGACTCGTTTTGATTTTGAGTTTTAAAGTCGAGGCATTTCATCAATAGTTCATCATCACTGAGCCTAGTGTAGATTGGTTTAATATCTGCCACTACAGAGACAGGTAAACCTTTACCATGCTTATATTCATTTGTCCCTTTCGCTATATCTCGCATAAAGCCACACCAGCTATTTTTGCCATCAGGGCAGTATCGATGCCAATTGTTCTCTGCAGAAGAAGCACAGTGGAATAGACTGGCCAGTATGGAATTTTTCATAGCAGCAAGATTTCCAGGGTTACTTCTGATGGCTATGCCATAGTAATTTTGTAGTTTATCAATCATTTTGTCTGTTAGCTTACCTTTTCCACCCATGCCTTTATTTTCTTTTCTCAATTTTCGAAGGGCTGTCCCGACTCTCTTCTGCACGTGGCCAACACACTCCTTCTTTACCACTGGTACTCCACCAGCACCACTGTTGTATACATCTTTCACAACAACATGACTTTTACTGTCCCCATCACCAAAATACTCAGTGTAACGTAGCTTATTGCTCTCCACAGAACGTTCAAACATCCTGCGAGCACCTTCTGGCTCCATTGCTGGTGCTGATCCCTGAAAATTTGCTTTGCATTTTGACGTGTGGTCAATTTTCCAGGCAATATTTTCTGGTATATCATCATCATCTTCATGCTTCTTACATAGCTTACAAAACTTACTTAACACTTCTACATCAACCACTTTTCCTGTGTCCATCGAGATGGCTGTTACACATCCATTCAGTGATGAAAAGCCTCGCCTCTGCCAAGTACCATCACATGAAATGCCACAGTCAGCTACTTCATCTTCTGACTTATCTTTAAGGATATGTATTTCCTTGGCAGCATCGCTCATGCTTTCATAGCAAACATCTTTAGCAGCTTTAAGAAGAGCTTTGTTGTGCGCAGCATATGGTGAACATCTTGGAATTGGTGGCATGTTCATAAGACCACAAAACCTTTCAGCTGATGCAGCACCACAACCAACTGATCTCATTGCGTAAACTAACCTCCTGTTTACTTCAAAAAAATAGTTTATTTTTGAAGAAGTGTAAAACTCTTCCTTCCAATCACATCCTCTGCAGTGCAACTCCAAGCTTGAAGCACAACCTTTTCGTTTGGAAATGTTTTCAAGCAGTTCCAAACTGAACTGTTTGCATTCTTTACATGGCAATATTTTAAAAATGGTAGACAATATTGACAAATCAACAAAACGGAAACCTTTAGCTTCTACCTCGGTATTTTCAACTCTCTGTGTGTCTGGTGTTGAAATTTTTCTAGCGGATGCTGAAGGTTGTTGTGGCGTGGTGGCTGTGGGGTCGTTGACAGCATCGCTTGAAGATGGAGTCGTATCTGGTGATGGAATCTCTAGGTTTGCACGCTTTTTCTGCCGTGTTGTATGGCGATTTCCACATAATTTGCATTTCTTAGAATACCCTGAACGAGCCTTGGGCATTTTATTTTAAATCTTCAGCAATAAGATCAAACTATGAAAGCAAATCTCCGACAACGATATTAAAACACAAGATGGCCGACTACAAAAACTCATCGATAAACTAGGGAGCTGAAATACTTCATATAAGATATATTTAGAGGCCTGAATATAACTCTTTGTATTGGGGGGAAGGGCATAGAGATCATAAATATAAGACTAGAGGGGGCATCCAATCTTCATTTCAGTAAACACCGGGTAACCAATTGGGCGCTGCCATCTTGGATAAATTGGCGGCACATTCACACACCCGGATGTAAAAATACCTTCGTGATTGTCGTGAGGTCAAAGGTCGCTCGTTGTTTTTCATGTATTTTGACAGCTGTAGAAAACGAAAACCGTGTTGAAACTGCTCATGTGTTAATACACCTTTTTTCGGAAACCAGCCATGGTAAATTCATGCTCGTTTGTAGACTGCTGAAACAGGTAGACAGGAGAATAGAGGACAGATGCACGGCTCACGTCAGATCACGTCAGCTGACTGCTTTTATCTTTTTTTCATGCCCCAGAAATCGCCAAAGAGCTAATAAGCCTTTTGAATGGTTTGTTTTCAATTTTTGTTGTATAAAACAAATGGATTCCATTTTGCCGTTGACTGTTCAGTTATAGACTCAGATATAATGTTAAAAACATTCAAATTCTCCTCCTACTCGTAGTCTAGGCAGAGGTCTGGGAGCTGGTAATTGTACATCCGGGTGAGCTATTGTGCCGCCAACTGGGCCAAGATGGCGGCGGCCAATTGGCTACCCGGTTTTCCTCAAAGTGCCCCCTCTAGTTTTATTTATGATCTCTATGGGGAAGGGTATGAAAACAAATCATAAAATACAAAATCGGTTGCTAAGGGAGTTGCTAAGGGCATAAAAGTTGAATAGCTCTGAAAAACGTCCAATAATTCAAAATTACGCTTAAAAAACCATAAAAACAAGATGGGAAATGAAAGAAAAATAGTCAAGGAGTATAGAAATCGATTTTTGTTAAATTTTGAAAATTTTGCAAAATTTTGCAAATATTTTGTGGTATACCACCTTTTGTGACTGAATTATGCGAGTAAAAGCAATTGGAGGACACGAAATACATGAAAGATCAAAATTTTACATTAAAATGTCGGGAAAATTACCACGTTCTATACAGTTTTATACAATAACCTGTTTACTATGCGTTTTGATCAGGGGTGTACCAATGGAGGGGGGGGGGGGGGGGCTCAGCCCACCTTGTTAAAATTTCCCGAAATAATCTTTCATATTATAACAAATTATATAACAATTAAAATAGACATTCCTATTAATTTCTATTCGATTTTTTGAAGGATACGTTTTTGATGCTAATTTTTAAGATATGTCAGTGAGCTCTGTAGTCAATGTATTTTTACCATTTTTAGAACCATAAAACTATCTTATAACGCACATCAAAACGGAGGAAATGGTGTTTCAGAGACCCTAGGAATCCAAAATTTTCCGGCACATCATGCCCCCAAACCTCCGTAGTTGTCTCTTATGACCAGCAACTTTGTGGAATTGTGGTGAGCCCCCTTGTTGAAATTAACTACACCACTGGTACCAGTGGTGTTGTTAATTTTAACAAGGGGGCTCGCCACAATTCCACAAAGTTGGTTTTGATAAAAAGTTGGTTGATGGGACCTGCACCGGTGTTAAATGTGGTGATAAGTAGAATGTTTTGACAATCGATGTACTGGAGTAAATGCAGATACGGCATGGGGAGCCCGCAATTTCAAAAGGTAATATTCGTCAATGCTACGCCTGAATTTCAATCGAGGTTACTTGTTTTCTTCGAGAAGTAGATAAAATGTAAAGCCTTTCAGACGAAGAATTTGAATAAGGACCTTGATCACTGTGGATTTACTTGAAGAATTAGCGATGTGGAGTCTTCCCGTTGAGAGTCTGACGTCACTTCCTTACGCTGGTCAGGAACATGATCGATTAATGGCGGACATAACAACTCCAGATTCGGAGTCAGAAAAATAATACTTGCAATCGTCGAATCGCAAAACAGTTTCGACCGAGTACTATTTAGCAGCTCTGTTGTATAAATACGTAAAAATATCGATAGGTAAAAATTTGATCGACCACTTTAAAATATTTGCGACCGCGATGTTTATGGGCAGTTACAATGGCTCGTCGGCTCGCCATTGTAACTGTCATAAACATCGGCCGTTCATGTTTTAACTACTACGTAAAAATGACGCGGGATCACCAAGGCAATGTGGATATCTCCCTGAGACTAACACAGTTAAATATAGAAAGAAAATAGCCAATAGGTGACCCTATTTAAAATAGGTAACTTGATCTGAATTAATCTCTAACCTGCAGTGTCGTTACACTATACACTTGTTGACTGGCGCCAAGGGAAACATCGAGTTTTACGGACCCGAAGGTTTCGATGTCACCCGAGGGCTTTAGCCCGAGGGTAACATTGAAACCTGAGGGACCGTAAAACTCGATGTTTCTCGAGGCAAAAGTCAACAAGCGTTTTGTTATATATCAAAGACTTTCGTTTTTTTCAACAAAATGCATAAACGCTTACTTACAGGCTCCATTACGATTTCATCTTGGTTTAGCTTTAATACTTTTGAAGCGGGAAGCTCGAAATGTTTCGCAATACTCGAAGAATCTGATGCAATAATAATTACGTATTCACGTGAACAACGCATGATTAAAGCTGTCTTCATTGTTGACGTCAGAGGGAAACAGTGCAATGTTCTTGAAACATTGAGTTTGTTGAACAACACGTGACCATGATTTCATCTTTGGCAAAGGAAAGTCTTTGGTATATAATAAAATGTCTTATTCTTAAATTCAATATCCCACTGTCAAAACCTTGACGCTGTTTTAACTATAAAAATTAACCTATCAAAAATAAGTTCTTATTAATAAATATATAATTTGGTGATATATTTAGGTGTGGTTGACAAAATTATTAACACAAATTATTACAGAATCCATTTTTTCGATGGATTGTAAACAAAGGATTGCTTTCCAACACGTCTCGGACGATAAGATGCTAGAAATAAAAAGAAACAAATGAATGAAGACGATAATGAATCATGAACTATTTCATATACTACGAAAATCTAACTGACTGATCGATAGCGCAATCGCCGCAAAGTACTCTGTTCCTTATTACGGGCCCACTCAGCCTAGACACTAGGCCTTCTATTTTGATTTTCATTTTTTTCCGGAGAATTCGGAGCAGAATTTACTACAGGAGCCTGGGGACTAAAAGGGGCGGGGTGAAATCAGCTTTCGTGACGTCACGAAGCGAATATCCAGCGCCCACAGGCTTCCAGCGGTTTGCGCACGGAAAAGCCTATTCTAGGCTGGGACCCACTGTAATTGGCTACGGGCCCACTGTAATTGGCTCACGCTGTTGTGGTTTCCCGGCCATTTAGTTTATATATATTAGTTTGTATGTTTGTTTGTTTGTATCTTCAACTATTTATTGTTTACTTTTATTGTAACTTGGCAAAGCTTATTAAATTAAATTAAATTAAATTATTTGGTCTGGAAACTCAGCTAAAGTCTTTGTTCTATCTTTTTGTTCGTCTTTATGCAATTTTGTACACGGTGCACGGTCACTGAACCTATTGTATTTTAGTATAATGAAGCAATCATCCAATAGAATCGTTTGGGTTTAATCGCTCAACCGTGTTGTTTAAATATTAATAAACCTAAAACAAAGGATGTGCACGATGTAAGGTATGGTTCAACATCAAAATGTAGCTCATTATAGTTGCTTTGAAGTTTGCCGAGTTTCCAGACCATATCTCCATTGACTATGGTTTCAATCAGCGGATAAAATCCATGAATGTCATTATCGGCCTTCAAATGGCGGGCAAACATTGCCCGTTGCTCATGCATGGAGACAGAACATTCGCGGTTGGTTGATCGCTAGAAAGAATACTTTAAAAAAATAACGTTTCCGCGCAAAGACTGATAACTAGTTGTTCGAGGGTTAGTAGGAAGGTGAGTATGAGGGTTAATACTAGGGCGAGGTTTACGGTTTGAAAAATAACCCTAACCCAAAATCAAATCCTTATACCAACCGTCACCCTAATATTAAACCTTGTATACTAACCTTCGTATACTAACCCTGGAACAACTAGTTTTCAGTCTTTCCCGCAGAAACCTTATTAAGTTACCCTTTTCGTCTGTTTTTATACAAGATTATACGGTAGCCATTAATCAAGCATGTTCTGGAATTGACGTCAAAGACTCAAAGCTAAAAACCACATGACTCATCATATTATTATAAAGGGTGGTTAGGGAAATTACTATTTTACAAATAGTCTTATAACTCAATAATTGCGGAAAACCACGGGAAATAAGCCGTACAGCATAAAATTTGTTACTCTGAAACGTTTTGAGCAATGGCGGACAAAGTTTAGGTGAGTTTGAATTACTTGTGATAAAATGTTCATGGTAAACTTCTTTTGCAAATGAGAACACTTATTAACCTAAAATAGTATTCTGTAATAAAAAACGACAGAAAAGTAAATTCCTCATATTTCGTCTTAGGGGCACTTTTAGAATGTATTGTTGTTGTTGTGGAATGTCAATTAGTTAGATAACTTTGTAATTAGAACGGGAAATATAGCAACAAAGGAAACCATAAAATTAGGATTAGGAGTTGCGACAATGACGCAACTCATTAAATGAACAAAATCAGGAAAAGGAACTCATGACTAATGAAAACAAATATAATCCCACAGGAACTACGTTAAGGAAATGCGTTATAGCTAGAGAATGTCTTCCCGTGTTCTACCGTATTAAAACAAGCTGTAAACATAGAGTGGGCAGTGCTATTGCCATTGCTATTGACATTGGTCATTAAGAGTGATCAAGTGAGTGAGACTGATAGTCAGGGCCGTAGCTAGCATGTGAAAGTTGGGGGGGGGTGTAAGTCCCAAATTTCCGAATCTCAAATTATTTTTCCGAATATGAGGAGGCACGCGCCGTAAGGCGCGTCAATCTAGGGGGGTCGCGGGAAATTTTTAATTCTAGGGTCTCGGAAATTGCATTTCCCGCATTCTGGGAGCAGTTTTAAGAGATTTCCTTGGACAGTTTACAGATGTAGGAATTTAGTTTTCAACAATAAAAAAGAGGCGAAATATAAACAATTTAATTCTACGGTATACGGTATCATAATTCGTGGTTTTGTGAAGGCTGTTTAAAATCCGGAAATGATAAATTTTATTGCAAAGCAAAAGCCAAAAGGTGTCATCTATCTGATGTACGTATGCAGTAAATCGACAAAAATAGATTTGTTATCCTTGTGAATATTATTTTGTAAGTTCTATAAACTTAACATGAGTTTTTTGCTGTTCACTGACTGAAATCTCGCTTAACCTACGTTGCCGTAGTTTTCCGAACGAGTAATTCGATTTTCTGAATATCTCAATTTCAAAAATGTTGGGGGGGTGAAACACCCCCCCCCCCCAATACCCCCCTCGCTACGGCCCTGCTGATAGTGTCGTACAGTATAAATTCATTCTCGACTGATCGCAAACCTCTTCCACCTTTCTCCCTAGGCAGATACAGCAGGGCTAATGAACCACATTGGTGTTTTCCTCCATTCTCAACAATGATTTTGCGTGCTTCCATGCTTCTTCATCTCTGTAATTGGCCAATGCTGTGTCCACATTAAGTAGCTCAACACCGGCAAGGCAAACTGATTCGAAGCAATAACACGCTTATAATCTGAAAGAGGACTTGACCAAATTACTGACATTCGTTGTAGATGCACCTTCAAAGCACAATTCAGGACCAACCTTTCTTCTTGCAACAAGCTCTCAAGGACACCCTGCAGGAACTTGTATTGCGTCCCTTCTTTAAGATTAGTTATTGCCATTGACTCAGACAACTTGAAACTGGATTATGGACAACTGAGCATTTCTTGGCGTTCCGTTGAAGCCCCGGCCCCCACGTCCTCCATGGCTGTCTTCGTTGATGTCAGCACTCTGTTCAGCTTGCTCTCGGAAGCAGCGAAGATTTTAAGAAAATATTTTATTTTCTCACTTTCCACGAGTACGGTCTTCTGCATAGTTCTCACTACCCATCGAGCCTCCTTCTTATGTCGTATCAACTTCTCGATTTGTTTGATTGTTGCAATTTGTTGAAACCACCTCCCACACATCCTATTATTAGTGGTATTATCTCTACATGGAATCCCGATCGCTAACGCTAACTGCTTGTGCTTGTTTAACGTTTCCCGATGTTTTGCTTCGATATTTTGCTCCTGAGGACACGCCATACACAGCCAGATACGTTTTCCATCGCTGTCCTCCAGTGTGAGGTCTGGCCTCCTGGCTTTACTATATTTCCTCAGTCTATATTCAAAATCCCACACCAACTTAAACTTGCCATTCTCCATTACATGCCCTTTCATCCATCGCTGTTTGTACCACAGTGTTCCTTCCTCTATAATTCCATGTTGCTTATCACATGCACCGCTAGTACCATTAATGCATCATATTCCGTCCCAAGAGATGTTTGACAATCTCGTCGTACTGTCCACATAATCTACACATTATCGATTCGACATTCAGTCCTCTCATCCTTTTCCATTTCCTTGTTTCGATCATCTGCTCTTGCATATTTATTATCGCTGCTGTCTTTCTAGGGTCAAGATTGCATTTAAGCTATTCACTACATTCCATCTCCTGGTTCTTATAAACATTGCTTTGCATTTCCTTCTTCATATACACAGCTTTTTTGTTGTTTACCATTCTTTTCTTCAGTCATTCCTTCAGCTTCCTCCAGCAAGTTTTCCAACTCTCTCCATTGGTCATAATTCCTTTTTCATTAAAGGTTACTTCGATCCATTCCACATTCCGCTAACGTCTTTCACTGAGCAACATTCACTATTGTATTCACTATTGTATTCACTATTGTATTCTCTATTGTATTCTCTATTGTATTCTCTAATGTGTCCTACTCTATTGTATCCTACTCTATCTTATTTTTCTCTCTCTCTTGTATTCTCACTATTGTATCCTACTCTCCGATATTGACATATAGGTTGCTATTCTGACTTGTGTTTCCTGGTATACTTCTTTTAGGCTGTTTAATCCTCTTCCTTCCAACTGCCTTTTCAAATACATGCAATCTCTTATCACTGGATTGCCTACCAAGCATGTTCTTCATCGTGACCATATCTAGCTCCCTTAAGTCTAATTTGGAGAATTTACATACGTTCATAGGGTACCCTGCCACTGGTATCACTCTGCAGTTAATCACTCTCTTCCGCAGAGGCTTCTTGCGCTTTTATATGTAGTAATAATGTAATATACTATAGGTGGGCTATTCGCTTGTATTCGGCTCACAGGGTGTTTTGGGCCGCGTGCCCTCCCAGCCCTGCTGCCCAAACTATTTGTCCGAACTCTAAAAAAAGCGCAAGAAGCCTCTGCGGAGGAGGAGAGTGGCAGTTAATTGCTCCTATCATATTCCTGTCGTATAGTTCTAGTTCAGTTAATATTTCTACTTTCTTTTCCATCTCCGGCACAACTCTTCCCAATACTTTTCCTTCTTAATCTTTTCAACCAGTTCTATGCCTAGGAATTTGTAGTACTCCCTTTTTTCTGGGTCGAGCCTGCCTCCTCCGCAGGCTCTTCTTTTGTAAAAAGGAAGGAAAATTGGGAGTGTGCAGGCCGGGTCGAGCGTTTTCATCCGTTCTTGTAGTACTTCCATTCCCTCTCCTTTCACCATCTTACCATGTTCGAAAACAATATCAGCACATTTCTTGACTCCGTAGCATGCGCCTGTGTCATAGCTAGCTTTTACAATTTTCTCATTCGCGGCACTCAGTAGTTTATTTTGGTACATTTTTAGATCGTCATTAAATAAACTGTACGTTCGCTTTACTGTGCGATGTTCTGGCGGTCCCATCCTATATCCTCTCATCTCACTGAGAAATATAATAATTGACACTTCACACTTCTGATAAGCAGACCCCGACATTTACTCGTCGTCTTCCTTCTACCTATATTCACCTCCAATCTCGTCTTCCAGTTCTGCATTAACCTCTCTATCACCTTTATAACATCTTCAGGGATCCTCGTCCATCGGTACACTCTCAGCATCCAGTCACGTTGGACTTTGTCATAGGCCTTCGTATAATCGTAACATTCTACTGCAAGATTACGACGATGTTCTCTCACCTCATCCATTATACACTTGTCAATAAGCAGTTGATCTACAGTTCCTGCAGAACTCCTTCAATCGCTCCAAGTTGGCCTTCATCCCAGATGTTATTACTATCTGCATGT
Organism: Chrysogorgia sp. JL179-B06; assembly: GCA_035772405.1. Classification (NCBI taxonomy): domain Eukaryota; kingdom Metazoa; phylum Cnidaria; class Anthozoa; order Scleralcyonacea; family Chrysogorgiidae; genus Chrysogorgia; species Chrysogorgia sp. JL179-B06. The sequence continues at coordinate 1,923,254 of JAYKKM010000469.1, read as the reverse complement.
TCCTTCATATACCGTCCCATCATTCCAGTTTAAATCTTATACGACGTGTTTAAGCAAATGATTGGGCGATAATCTCCTACCGAACTGAGATCTTCGGTTTTTGGCGACAAAACACATCTGGCAAACGTGAGCCATCTTGGTATTATGTCAATGTTTTAGACATCGCTCTACACACTTCATCCCACGCTCCTTTAAATCTTTTCCAAAAAAACTTTTCCAAAACGTTTCTGACCAGTTCTTTCTTCTTTTCACCACCTTTACCAGGTCTTCTCTTGTTATTACAAACTCCTTAACGTTTTGTACTTTTTGCTTCAGCTTCTGTTCCTTTTGTTCCGGAGTCTTTTTCTCATCTTCCCATATTCCTCCCGAAAACTCAACAAACATCTCCATTGGTGGAATTTCTCCATGGAAGACCTTTGTTTCTTTATTCTTTCTGTAGAATCCTCCTTCGTACTCCTCGAATATTGCATTATTCTTTATCCTCTTCATTCTAGTAGACAACTTGTTAAGTTTAACTTTCTTGTATCTCAACTCATCCAACCATCTTTCTTTCACAGCTCTCAGATTGTCACTTCTGGTTCTCCCTCCTTCTATCCATGCCACAATCTCTTTCAACAATCATCTTTCTTTCTTTGTTGGTTTACGTCTCATCTTCCTTCGATGTAACTCATTCGCTGTTCGTGCAATTAGTTATGTTGCCTTAACTGTTTTATCTGTTGCCTTAGCTTTCTCTCACTCTTATTCTTCCCAACTGCCTTACCCATAGCATATACTGTGTCTGTGATCCTCACGATGTCGTTTGTTTCTTTCATTTCAACACTTAAAATGTTATTTGCACTCTTCTCTGTTGCTAACGTCATTCTCAACTTCGGTAGCTTCTCTCCGATTTCAATGTTTCTCCATCGTTGTTGGAACTAGTTGTTGTAACTCCTTCCTAAATAATGTTTCAAGTTCGATATCGCTTTCTAGGATTGCTATTTCTTCCTGATCGCTTCCATTTATGGTCTCGTCACGTACAATATCTTCCCCAATTGTCTCAATTTCTAGCCGTTCATTGTCTCCAACTACTTCCTCCTCTTCTAATTGTACTCGCCTAATACCGGGTTCCAGAGGCGTACAGTAGGAACGGATTTAAAGTTGGGGGGGGGGCTGAAGTCGACAAGCAGGTAATGAGTGACCGCATTTTTAGGTGGGTGCTCCCCCAGAAAATTTTGCAGCAACTTGAGCAAACTTTTTCATCTATTTCTACAGCAAGCATAGTTCAAATGAATCCAAGCTTACAGCTACCATGTGATGCCATTTTTTGCACCTAGTACTGACAGAAGGGTCTGGGAACCAATATAACACTCGCGTGGCAAGGGTTTAGGGGTTGGCTAACATTTCAGGCTACACCCGTTCGTAAAATCTTGTGTAGATGAAGTCCCTTAGCTAGATTACCTTAAGTAGCTTCTCTCTTAGCCTCTATAGTCGTACTAATGCAATTGAAAAAACACATTAAATTTAGCAACGCTTGTCCTGATTTTTGGGGGGCTCAGCCCCCCCCCCCCCGGTTCCTACGCCTATGCCGGGTTCACTTTATTGTCTCTTTCTGACAAGAACTAGGTTAGCAATTTATTTTTCTTGTTTGAATCTGGCTGCATTATCCCGTTATATATATTATTATTATTATATTATTATTATATATATATATATATATATATATACCGGGTGACCCAAAAAAAAGTACTCGTGCATAAACGTCGTGCATAAACGTCGTGCCACTCCAGCCATAGCATTACAAAGATCTACGGAAGCGCTTTTGAACGATGAACAAAATCGGCGCCACAAGTAGGCATCTACCCCCGATGGACCAGCAGCGCCCTGTGTTCTATTCGCCGCTTGCCTTATACTATCTCCAGTTATCCTTTCAAAGATGATAGGATCATGGCATATTGTGTCTTCTTCTAATTCTGTAAGAAGTGTTTCTGGTGGTGGTATCATTCCTTCAGGATGTTTCTCTGTCAGGACGTCGCGGGTAGTTTGCCAAATGGTATTACCATTTTCATCCGTTCCCGTGGGTATCAGGTCATCAATAGATAGAAGGCCGCCTTTTTCGGCGTTAGAAATTAGACGAACGGCCTGGTTAGTTTTTCCCTGCAGCATGAGGCGACTAAAGCCTCGAGCAATCTTCTCAAACTCAACCGTCCTCTGTGTGTTTGATTTGAGATGCTTTTGAATGCATTTCCCTTCATCCTTCATTTAGAAGTGTGCCGATATTCCCTTCTGACCAGAGCTTCAATCTTCTTTCTAGATGGTTTGAATGTTCCTTTGTCTTGCTCTTGGCGTGTGGCTTTTGCAATAAGAGACATTGCATAACAAAGCTAGCTTTTAGGGCAACGCGTTCGAGTGCACTACCATCAGCATAAGATTGATACAACCTTGCCAGCTCTCGTATAAATGATTTGCCAACTTTCCCGGACGGTATTAAGAAAATATTACGCTTCCAATGAACGATCGCTTCATATGCTCTATCTACCCGTTGGCAGAAAGCATTTCCATTTACTTCCCCCCATTGAAAGTCACTCTCATCGTGTAGAAGAACGCTTTCATTGTTATTTGGTTCCTCGGGGGCTTCGTCGCTCTCGGTATAATGAATAACAGGTTGATTCGACTGTTCGGTTTCTATTGATGCGAGAAGAATGCCGCTATTAGCATTTTCGTTTATGCAAATCTGGTCTGCAATATCTTCGATCGTCGCCACATCAGCGTGTAGAAGAACGCTTTCATTGTTATTTGGTTCCCCGGGGACTTCATCGCTCTCGGTATAATGAATAACAGGTTGATTCGATTGTTCGGTTTCTATTGATGCGAGAAAAATGCCGCTATTAGCATTTTCGTTTATGCAAATCTGGTCTGCATTATCTTCGATCATCGCCACGTCGGCATTTTCGGCCTCGCCATTTTCTTGCGAAACAATGCTTTCTTGTAGATTTCGGTTTTCATTTCCACTCGAAGATGCCCCAACATCTCTCCGACTTTTCTCGTAATAGGCAGCTCTGTCTCGCAAATTCTGAGCTGTTAGACCCATCGAAATAATATATCCTTTCTCTTCCCATAATTGCTTCATAATCTCCATATACCCAGTTCTTCCACGACCAGTTGCATTATCGTTATTTCTTCCATGTTGCTCTACAGCTCTTTTACGACATTCCAGTATATCGATGACCATTTGGTTTGTCCATTTTATTCTACCAGAAGCCTTATCTTTTCTTCTTGGTGGCATTTTAATTGTATATATACATACGATAAACGCTCACCGATTTATAGGTGTTACCCCGCCGGGTAGCTAATAATTATTATTATTATATTATTATTATATATATATATATATATATATATATATATAATTATTATATATTATATTATTATATATATTATTATTATATATATATTATTATTATATTATTATATTATTATATTATTTATAAAAAAAAATATTATTATATATATTATTATTATTATTATATTATTATATATTATTATTATTATTATTATTATTATTATTATTATTATTATTATTATTATTATTGGAATTCAGTAACTAATGAGAATTTGCATTAAATCAAAAGCGTTATATCCCTTGCGATGCGTAATTATTCAATCATATTGCGTAATCCATTGGAAGTAGCCCAACCATATAATATTCTCTTTATATGAATTTGTCATGTGTATATGAGTCTTACTTGGTCCTGGTTTCTCGATGTTGGCCCCTGACGTAGCATTCCATCTGCTTGTTGTTGATACGAACATTGAACTTGACATATAGCGTTTTATTTCTCCTTCATAATTTACAAGATTGTAGTGTCCAGGACCAGGTTGCGGCTCGATATCGGGTAGTGGAAGGGCTGGTGCAGAGATACTGAGATAATGGTGCCGCCTTGAGAATGAAAATACAGCATTAAAGGTAAGATGTTACAATCCAGTCTGACAGACCGACAGTAACTCTCTCGCATTCCCTCACGCGCACTCTCTCACACGTGCACTGCCCATTCGCTCTCATGTGCACATTTTCCCCCTTTGCATTCTTTCACGTGTGCATGCTCTCGCGTTCGAATTCTCTCACTGTCCATTCTCTCACGTGCGCATTCTCTCACGTGCGCATTCTCTCACGTGCGCATTCTTTCACGTTCACATTATCTCACGTGCGCATTATCTCACGTTCGCATTCTCTCACGTGTGCATTCTCTCACGTGTGCATTCTCTCACGTGTGCATACTCTCACGTGTGCATTCTCTCACGTTCGCATTCTCTCAAGTACGCACTGTTCACGTGCGCATTCTCTCACGTGCGCATTCTCTCACGTGCGCATTCTCTCACGTGCGCATTCTCTTACGTGCGCATTCTCTCACGTGCGCATTCTCTCACGTTCGCATTCTTTCAAGTACGCACTGTTCACGTTCGCATTCTCTCACGTTCGCATTCTCTCACGTTCGCATTCTCTCACGTTCGCATTCTCTCACGTTCGCATTCTCTCACGTTCGCATTCTCTCACGTTCGCATTCTCTCACGTTCGCATTCTCTCACGTTCGCGTTCTCTCACGTTCGCGTTCTCTCACGTTCGCGTTCTCTCACGTTCGCATTCTCTCAAGTACGCACTGTTCACGTTCATTTCTCACGTTCGCATTCTCTCTGTCTCCACATGTGTATTCTCTCATGTGTGCATTCTCTCACGTGCGCATTCTCTCATGTGTACATTTTCTCACGTTCGCATTCTCTCACGTGCGCGTTCTCTCGCGTTCGCATTCTCTCACGTTCGCATTCTCTCACGTGCGCATTCTCTCAAGTACACACTGTTCACGTTCATTTCTCACGTTCGCATTCTCTCGCGTTCGCATTCTCTCACGTGCGCATTCTCTCAAGTACACACTGTTCACGTTCATTTCTCACGTTCGCATTCTCTCTGATGTGCACATTCTCTCTCCACATGTGTATTCTCTCATGTGTGCATTCTCTCACGTGCACATTCTCTCATGTGTACATTCTCTCACGTGCATATTCTCTTAAGTGCGCATTCTCTCAAGTGCACATTCTCTCGTTAACTGACTGAACTCTGCTAATTGATCTTACTGAAATTTGTATCCTCTTTGTTTCGATTTTTTTGCATCAAAAGGATTGTAGGTTCCAGGCCCAGGGCTAAGATCTGGAGTAGATACCATCTTCCGTTGCGTCATTGATTTGAACGGCGCAGATGGTCCTGTCGCTGATCTGTGGATTAATGTGTCTTTTACGTCGTAATGACCTGAAAATAAATGGAACAAGTAATGGAGTTGCAGACAGACTTGCTTCATAGACCAACTGGTTTGGATCCAGAATTAGAGCAGTTTACATGCACAGAGTCACTTCACCGCCAGAGTTTCGACAATAGACTTACAAGGTGATGGAAAGTTTGTTGTTTTCTTGGCCAAAAAGTTTCCTCGTTTTGACCTAATAAAAAGTATAAAAATATTATGGAATATCATTAGCAATACCATTATCAATTACCAATATAAAATAATACCATTACCAATATAAAAGCAATGGATCAACATTATTTTATTATTTATTTATTTTATTAGCTTCACCATTGTGCAAAAAAAACCAAAAAAAAACCTACAGTAACATAGATTACACCATACAGTAATAAAACAATGACAGGGTGACTGCAGCAATAGCATAGCCAATTACTGCAGAACCAGAATTTAAAAGTATATTTACAAATAATAATAATAAATAAATAATTACTGGCAAGCTAGGCCTTGGTTTGTGTATCCACCTCAGCCTTCGGCTTCTGCAGATAACACAAACCTCGGATTAGCATGTTCAATGACAGTAAAATGTAAACAAAAAGTAAAGAAGACTCACGTTGATTTAAAAGCAGCATAAGCAGAAACATTGTTATCATGAGTGACTTTGCCAGAGACTTTTGAAATCTATAAAAGACATATAACACCAGTTATGATATACATGACAAAATTACTAAATTCTGATTGGACAGGAGGTGTACTTTTTAGATTGATATTAATGTGAGAATTGTTTGTTGATTGTCATTTGCTTTGGTACTGCAGTAATTGGCATTAGCTATTGCATTCACCCAGCCTGTTGTCTTAATGAAAATGTAAATCATGTAATCTCTGTAAATCATGTAATTGTTTTTACATGAATACAAAAAAACACCAAGATGGAAAATTTCCAATTGAAACAAGATGTTTTTAAGGCGTCAATGAGTACAAAGCGTTCAAATCACATTCTCACAGTGCCTCATTAAGTACATGTACTTGTACTTTTATCAAATAAAGTCAATGTTTATGGTTGCTTTCAGTTACTTTCAAGTGGTTTTCTTATAAAAATATGAATTAGTCTCTATGATTGAGTATTCAAAATATTTGGTTGCAGTCGTACAGCTTACAAAACATTTAGAAAAACTAAAACATTTTGATAATATTGACGACATTGTAATTTTGCCATGGATATAATAAACAATAATCATACTAATAACTTCTTCAATTCTCAGTGTATAAGTTAAATTGGTTGTAGTATTATAATAATAATAATAATAATAATAATATTTATTTATATAGCGCCTATCCAGGTCTGCTCTAGGCGCTTTACAAAAACTCAAAAACTAATTAAAGACAGACTTAAATAGATGTGTTTTGATTTTGGATTTAAAAATAAAAAGACTTGGGGAAGATCTGATGCTTCTAGGTAAAGTGTTCCAGAGTTCAGGAGCGGCAACGGAGAAGGATCGATGGCCATAAGAGAGCAGATTAAAATTGACACGGTTGAGAAGAATTTCGGATGAAGAGCGCAGAGTTTTACGTGGAATGTAGCGTGTAATCAGGTCGGAGATGTAGACAGGAGCTTGGCCATTAAGAGATTTGAATGTAAGAATGAGGATTTTAAACTTGATACGTTCTGCAACTGGTAGCCAATGAAGATCCAGCATTTTGTACAGATTGGAGTTTTTTTATAAGATTTTTTGGAAGGCCGTATAGGAGAGAATTGCTGTGATCGATTTTGGATGTGACGAATGCATGGATTAAGGTTTTGGTGGTCTTTATAGATAGGAATTTTCTTATGCGAGCGATATTACGAAGATGGTAGAAGGCAGTTTTACAAACAGAGTTTACATGGGCATACATCGACATAGTGTTATCAAAAATAACGCCAATACTTCTTGCGGAATTAGATGGTTGAATGAGGTCAGGTCCAAATCGGAGTGGAGTAAAGGTCTTTGGGGGCTATGCTTGGAATAGAAGTAGAGTAATTCAGTTTTTTCCTTATTTAATTTGAGTTTGTTCAAAGTCATCCAATTATAAAGAAGTCTGACACAGTACCTTATATGAGTTGGGAGCAGGGGCTTGAAGGTGCTTCCTTTCATTTGATGGAATGGCAATAGGAACATGAAAATTACTGAAAAATAATTACATCACAATGAACTTAATAATATACTTCCACTATACAAATTTTAACATTGTATTATAATGTAATCTCTAATTGTTGAAGAATCACTCAGATAATTGCAGGAATGGCATATCATTGCCTGCACATATTTGTTTTCCATACCTAGTGACTTGTGCCTTGTTAAAATCTGACTTGATGGGTGGCTTCACTGGTTCATATTCACCTAATAAATATAGTCATTATAATTGTGTGTAGAAATACAAATCAAATATCTAAAAAGGTTGGTGTACAGCTGCTAAAATAGCGTGAAAGTTATCTAACGTTTTAAGCGAAGGCCGTTTGCACCTGATTAATGGCTTATTTTTGTCTTATGCGATTATTTCTATTTCTATAAAAGTCTCACTCAGTTATTATAATTTCACTTTACGTTTCAGGGCTGTAGTGGAGTATATTTAAGTGCCAGCATTACCACCACCATATATACAGAACTCGTGACTAGGCTCTCGACAACAGCTTCCGTAGCTCTGTATATATATATATATATATATATATATATATATATATATATATATATAATAATATATACAGTATATATATATTATACAGTATATATATATAATAGGTAATATTTGGCATTTCACTCGATCAAACTACATGTTGAATATATATATATATATATTTAACATTTATATTTAGAATATTATCTGACCTGGTCCAGGCTCAGCAAATTTCCTCTGTCCTATGTTAAACCTTGCCATCTAAATAAGAAATAATATTCAACCCTACTTATCACACAGGCTGCAGAGACTTACATTATCACAATTTCAATGGGTATCATAACACTAAACATTAACTTGCATATTACCCACAATTCCCTACCTTTGAAGCAAAAGTACCAGTGCCTCGTTTAGAAAGAGAAGGAGATTCATTGGTTGATGAGTCTGTTACACCTCTATATGAACCTGGTCCTGGGTTATCATTCTGTAGGAATAATATACAACAAATTTTACAAAATTTAATAGAGTGAAAAACTTAAACCTAATTTAAAACTGACTGTAATTAATTGTAACGGAGTTATTGTAGACAGAAAATACAACATGTTTTTACTTAATCAAGCAATTAAATTTTATTTTTTGAGTGTGTCAAACTGTGAATTATGCAGGAAAACATAGGACTTATGATGACACAAATTTTAAACATAACCCAATTCCTATAACCAATTATAAAATAACAAATTAGAAACAAAGGCGCTGATTGGCTAAAAGCCATGTTTATATAACTGTATGCAAACATGGATTTTTCCTGCCATTTTTATAAAATGGACTGTAAGACGAACCTTTGCTCACAAACAGCTAAAATATCGATAAATATGTTCTGTGACAGCAAACAAGAAGAAAAACGAGAAGATTGGATGCTTTTCTTCACAGTTAAGAGCGTTTATGTTCATTTGAGCAGCCGACAACGCTGTCTAGCATGAGTAAGGAGAATGTATATTTTCATCATTTTAATAAAAGAGTCATTACTTATTTCCTCAGTGTTATTTTATAAAAGAAATAGAAAACATCTTTCTATGTTCCCATACGTTTTATAGAAACACTGGGAGAACTTGAAATAGCATGGAAACATTCGCCCTGCGGGCTCGTGTTCCCACCGCCATTTCTCGTTCTCCCAAACTTCCACTCGTGTTTCTATAACTCGATTATGGTAACACGGCCAAAAATGTTTTCTATTTCTTAATTATCCTATGTTTGTGAACAGTCAATCATCTATACCGTTGACCCCAAATCCTGAAATCTTTTTTCCTTTGACAAAAATCCTTTTCTTTCTGAGTTATCAATAACAATTGTTTGATATTTACTGGGAATGGAAGACGAAGCTGCAACTGTCCCATGTCCTGGTAGGATAGAACAATGAGTAAATGAGTATTAAATACAAAACAATTAGTAAATGAGAGATATAATAGCAACTAGAAATTGTTGTTGGGCTACGTAGGTAATGTAGAAATTTAAAAAATACGAAAGGTTGCCGTTGGTGTACTGCCGAAATAGTGTTTTTCCAGCAAAGGCCCTTTACGTTTAACTCTCTAAGGTAGTTCCTTCGCTCGAGACGTTTATAGACTTTAATAATTAGTCACTAGAACACCAACAATTTCGAGTATTCTATTATAGCCTGAATCTTTTTAATATTTATCAAATGAAGATACCAAATATTTTTGCAAGAAATTACCTTTGTGTATTCTGCCAAGAGAATGTCCACCAACAAATCTCCCTCTACCACTTTGCACCAACACACTGTCCGCCATCTTTCTTTACAGTTACCACAACAACCGTCACCAAGGTTACCACCATTGATATACGCGCGCGGTGGCAGCTGATTTAATTTTTAGATTTTATGGCTCGATTTCCATATAAATATCCCCAAATTTAAGATGGGTTCTTATTTTTAGATGTCATTACTCAGAAAAACTCTGAGTTCCATACAGGACAGACTCGAAGCTGAGACTTTATTATATAAATCGCAAGTACATTTGTCATTGCGATTTATAGTGTGTATAAAAAAAATGGAACCGGCATAAAATTAGTATTGGCTGAGAGGTGTCTAGGGCTTTCAAACTACTACAATACTATAAGTTGTTTGAAAGGAATGTTAATTAATTTTATGCCGGTAGTTCCGTTTTTTTATACACACTGTAAATCACAATTGCATATGCATGTGTTATTGCTTTAAATCGCAAGTGTAGTTGCCATTGCGATTTATAAATCGTTGTGATTGCGACTCCCAAATAACAAGCCATTCGAGTTTTTGATTCGTAGCTTTCTTCAGACTAGCAGTCGATCCGATTCAACTTTTTCTTCATGTAAACACAGTTGTTTGTGTAAAATTTCAATGCAGCTGGTGCCTCAGGCTCAAAAACTCATTAAAATTTCAATTATACGTTTCAACTTTGAGACTTAGTTTCTAGACTCAGAATGCTTTGGGATTCATATCGATATGAAGCGCTATAATTACACTAATGAAGAACAGATGCGGGACATTTCAGCTAGGGACATTTGTGGATAACTACGGTGATAAATAGCCTCCTCCGCTGTGGCTTCTTTTCCTTCTCTCCTCCGCTGTGCCTCCTCTTCCTCTGTGGCTTCTTTTCCTTCTCTCCTCCGCTGTGCCTCCTCTTCCTCTGTGGCTTCTTTTCCCCGAGTCAAATAGCTTCCAAGGCTGTTTTGGCCATTATACTTCCCTGCAATCCCAGCGAAAACATTGCTCGCACAGCCTTGGAAGCGATTTGACTCGGAAAAAAGAAGCCACAGAGTTGCCTGCGGAGGAGGCTAGGTGATAAATGCAGCAAAGCAGGTGTCATTTCTTCGAATTTTGGTCAGATTCAAAATATTCACATTAGTAGTATCCGGATTGTTGCAAAACTGTTTTGGATTTGTCATTTTCGTGTAAACAGCGAAACGAATCCGGCTATACGTACGAAAGTACGAGGATTCACTGGGAATCTTTGGAAACTTCTGTTCTTGTACCGAGGGAAGTCTGAATTGCAGTGACGGAGGAAAAGGGAGAGAGATAGAGTATTGTTGAAATACAAAATGAAATCGAAAACGTGGTGTACTACCGCAAAATTTTTAAATTTTTAGATTTGATCTATCCTCTATTTCGCAGCGCCTTACCAAACGAAGAGCACAATTTGCTGGTCATTTGCAGACTGGGGAAATTATATATCTGACATTCTCCTACGAAAACCGTCACAGGGACGAACATGCATAATTATCAATTATCAATTTGTAGTAAAAAAGTAGAGTGCTGCGTAAGCAGTGTTTTGGATATATTGTTGAACAAAAAGGCGGTGAACTGCCGAGATTTTAGGAGGCTAAATACGGCTCTAAAGCCCGGTTTCCATATGATCGCAACGATCGCAGCAATTGCAACGATCGCAACGATCGTCGACTCGTTGCGATCGTTGCATTCATATAGAAATCGAGGCTTCGATCGCAACGCGGATCGCAGAGATAGAAATTTTTCTATCTCTGCGATCGCGATCGCAACGATCGCAATGATCGCCAGGTTTATGGTGTTCCATATGATCGCAATGATCGTAGAACTCTTTATTTCTGCTTGCAATCATATGGAAACCATAAACCTGGCGATCATTGCGATCGTTACGATCGCGATCGCAGAGATAGAAAAATTTCTATCTCTGCGATCCGCATTGCGATCGAAGCCCGATTTCACTATATGAATGCAACGATCGCAAGGATCGCAACGAGTCGACGATCAAAATCGCTGCGATCGTTGCGATCATATGGAAACCGGGCTTTACTTCGTGTACCGGACACAGAAATTTAGCACTGTATAGAACTGCCTCGTTCTTTAAAAAATCCCGTTTATTTTTGTCCTGGAATTGTCCAATTCATGAATTAAACCTATTATAGATAAAATAAACGGGATTTTTTAAAGAACGAGGCAGTTCTATGCAGTGCTAACTAACATTTTACTCATGCAAATTTCTGTGTCCCGTACACGAAGTAATATATGAACAACGAGAGCGAGTGTTTCACCGGGATATCCAAACACAAGAAAATAATGGTGAAAACACGAGCGCGCAGCGCGAGTGTTTTTGTCCATTGTTTTCGAGTGTTTGGATATCCCGGTGGGACACGAGCTCGAGTTGTTTATATAGCTTCTGAAATGAATGGAGAGGTAAGAGAATGTTTTCGTTTGCTGATTTGAATAGAATTTCTAACGAAGGATATCGTAATTAGGAATTATATTGAGATATTACACAATGCATAACTGAAGTGGGTTTTCCACGATGAATAGATAATGATAAATTAAATAGTGGAGTTGAGATGATTGGGTTTTGTTTCTGCGAGTATTAAACTGGACAAGTGTGTGTTTACTGGCTGTAACATTAGATTTGTGGTAGACGACAAAGAGTGAATAAAGGAATTTTGTGTGTGAATTTGTTTGCTGACTTGATTTTGCATACGTAATTAAGATATTTGATCCAAACACTAGTGTTTGGATCAAATATCTTAATTACGTATGCAGCTGAAATCTTTTGTCTGGCGGTGTTTGACCGGGGTATCCAAACAGCATCATGTGACCGAATGCTTACATGCATGCTATTGGTTTAATTACTCATGAATTATTAATGAATTTTAGAAGTCTAAATACTGACGTTTCGAGCGGAGGAACCAAATTATCCGTTTACACGGAGCCAAATTATCGGGATTGGGATCGCGATCGCAATCCCGATAATTTTTGTCGTGTAAACACTCGATCGCGTGGGCGAAAATAGCCGTGTAAACAGTTTTGGGATTGCGATCCGAATAAACACGCGTGCGAATAAACTGGATCCGAATAAACTGGAGGTTTTCAAACATGAACAAAATCATCTCCAGCATGCATAGCACGATTCGTTCGTGCTCTAAACGTCGCAATGTTCTCCAACCATTGTTATTCACTTTAAATAGTTGGAAGAATTGCCAAACATGCTCCGCCATTTTATTTGTAGCCTGCACATGAGTCAGAGGCCAAAAGAGCAGTACTTCCCGAACATGAGGGCAGCAACTCGGGCTTTCCAGAACGATCCGAATAGCGCTCCGTCGAGATGACCTCACCGCTTTTACCCATACTTCTTGCGGCCATAACAAAAGAAAATAGCTCATTTGCATCATTTGTGAGTCAAATTTGGTTTGTTTGTCCGCATTTTGAGTTATTAATAGCTAGCTGTCCGTGTAAACACAACGATCGCAGATCGCGATACATCTATCGCGATCGTAATGCTGTACTGTTATTGCCGTGTAAATGGAAGTAAAATAAATAGCTAGGGCTTATATATATGCCAAAAGGGTGTCACAAGTCGTCGTAGCAATCAAATATACGGGAGATAAACAAACTGATAATAATGAGATGCGAAAATGTTAAATAATTTGCTATTTTTACAGTCGATCACGACGATCAGCAAACAGACTGAGGGCCGGTGAGGGAGAACTAGCCGTCAAGGGTGCAATGACATTTCCGATACTCAAGGGGTATGGACGAGAGGTAATTTTCAAGATTAAGATTATGTTAGGGTTAGGGTTGGTTAGTTACTAGGGTTAGGATTATCATTATGGTTAGGTTAGGGTTAAGGCCGTTTTCTACTTCAACCGTTCAAAGTCATTAGTTTTGCTCTAGTGCTCACGATTCACGAAACAAAGAAATACGCGACGTTTCGGTGCGATACGGTTGAAGTGGAAAACGGGCTTTAGTATTAATAGCGTAGAGTCTGGTTGCTATTAATAGCTCAAAAAGCGGACAAACAAACCAAATTTGACTCACAAATGATTGCAAATGAGCTATTTATTTTGTTATGGCCGCAAGAATTATGGGTAAAAGCGGACAAACATCGGTACTGACGTCATCTCGACGGAGCGCTATTACAATTCGTAAGGCGGCCATCTTGAAACCTATCTCTCGTCCATACCTTTAGCCACGACCCGAGGACTATAGGATAGTAAAGCGGTAATAAACAAAAACTTGAAAAGGAATGTGCATGCATGAAAAAGTGCATTAGCTAATAATAAAGTTAAGCAAACAAAAATAACAAAAAACTTGTAGGAAATTAAAGAAAAGAAAAACGATCGTTAAGGCCATGGCATGTGTGGCGCCAATTAAGTTTAAAAATCAGAGACGCTTCTCCTCTGGTCTATACCTGAGATGGGAATTAGGGTGGCACAGACTTTCATGTCTGAAACCAAATGGTTAGAACTGCATTGAAATGGCGGGCTACAGGTTTGTCAACATCATTGTTCCTCACGGAACGAAGATGTTCAACAAACCTGTCTGAAAGGTGTCGTCCAGTTTCACCGATGTAGATTTTGGGCCATTTATCGCAAGACTAAATGCAATAAATGATGTTGGTGGACATGCATTTGATTGGCAACTTTCAACGTACGTCACTTTTTTGGCATATATTATAAGCCCTATTTATTTTATTTCATTTCGTTTTACCCTGACGAACGGCTCCGCTCGAAACGTCAGTATGTCATTGCTAGAAATGGCTCGGCAGTTTACCAAATTTTCGAAAACTAACATACCCCGATATCATATCCAGAGACACTGCATGAATAGAAATTAATTAAGATCTTTGAGTGGTAATGGCTGACCGCAACGTCTGGAGAAAAGTTGTATCGTCCATCTCGTGGCCAAGGCGGCAAGATGACGATGAGATTTGATTTGTGCACCTTCAGGTCCCCCTCAACATGAATCGCATGAGTTCGATTGTTAGCCTCTTTGAAGTTTGCCGTGTTTCCAGACCATGGTTGCCATTCAGAAACGGAAATTACCAAGTTTAAATTATTCAAAGCACAATTACATAAAACAACTCTTGACTTGGAGATAGAGCCACCATAGTATAGTACATATACATATGTAGATTATTTTTTGTTACAATTAATGGCAAAAAATATCCAAGATTGCAAGCATCTATATATGGTTTGAAATTTCTATATATGGTTTGAAATTTCTATACTAATATAGTAAATTGTTTGCTACTCCGCCCATACGGGAATCGGAAAAATAATTAAAAATCAGAAATGTACTCTATATTCATTTATAGTAAATAGTACCGATACCGGATTTGCTACGCTACTCGCTATCTAATTGTCGACAAATATATATATATATATATATATATATATATATATATATATATATATATATATATATATATATATATATATATATATATATAGTTGTAAAAACTTAAATGTTTATTGTTACTCGGAGTTTCACGCCGTTAGACGATCTTCAGACAACTGAAGGCGAATTAAAGACAAATTTAAGACAAATTCAGACAAATTTAAGTTTTTACAACTATATCTGCTCTATCCCCTACGATATTGAGCACTCTTCCAGACGTCAATAGACCGCTCACTATATATATATATTTCAGAATCTTATCCCGGCATTACCACTATATATACAGAACTCGTGACCAGGCTCTCGGCAACGGCTTCCGTAGCTCAGTGGTCAGAGCACTGCACTAGCATCGCAGGGTCGTGGGTTCAATTCCAGCCGGAAGGCCTCTAAGTTGCATTTTTCGCAACTGGTCCCGGTTTGGTCTTAAAATGTATATATTCCAACACTCGAAATTTTCCTTCACCAAAAATCCTTAGAACCTATATATATATATAGCCATGCGAGGCAGAGCCGCCTCGCAGGCTAATAAGATATCGAGCAGCGGCGAGTGACGTGCCGAGTTTTTCGATGGAAAAACAATGCTTATGTCTTGTTTTTCGGAATAATTTTGAAGAAATAATGAACATAACAATAAGAGTAGTTCCAACTAAAAATGCCGAATTAGATTATCTGCTTCTTTATATATTTATTGTCCGTGAAGAGATACTAAAGTTATATTATTACAAAGCGAAGCGAAAAGGTGGTTAAACTGCCAAGATTTTTAGTAACGAAATACTGACGTTTCGAGCGGAGCCCATACTACTTACGTCTTACTCTGATGAAGGGCTCCGCTAGAAACGTCAGTATTTTGTCACTAAAAATCTTTGCAGTTCACCTTTTCACTTTGTTATATATCCAAAACACTGTCTACATGCACAGCACTCTACCTTTTTATTATTAAATACCGTTTGGTATTTTCCTTGATTTACGCGGTCGACACCGTCAACGGAAATATAATGAGGATATTTCATTTCAAATTTACATGCTGCATAATTAACACTTAGACAAAA
The DNA here is from genome assembly GCA_035772405.1 of Chrysogorgia sp. JL179-B06. Lineage (NCBI taxonomy): Eukaryota > Metazoa > Cnidaria > Anthozoa > Scleralcyonacea > Chrysogorgiidae > Chrysogorgia > Chrysogorgia sp. JL179-B06. The sequence continues at coordinate 1,907,097 of JAYKKM010000469.1, read as the reverse complement.
AGCTTTTGTATTGCAACGTGAACGCTCATTAATCACCAAACTACGCGCCGGCTGCCAGTTTAAACGCTCCATTTCGTTTTAGTATACGATGCGCTTTCGCCGGAAAAAAACGAAACGAGATATCCGAGTCCTTTGGTCGTTAAAATTACACGGAAACAACTGAGTCTTTGACTTGTTTTTGTGGCCACAACTGAGAAAACAATCATGTTTTCTCATGGCGTCACGTTAGCGCAGGCAGCTGGGTTATAATTTTATGCCACGAGGTTCCAAATATATTAGCAACAGAACGATAGATATGTTATGTATTACCTCGTTCTTAAAAAAACCCGCTTTAAGTTTAAATTTCTGTTTTTATTCAGAAAGTTAATCGGGTTTTTTTAAGAGCGAGAACACATAACATATCTATCGTTCTGTTGCTAAGTAGTAGATTTGGAACCTCGTAACATGAAATTACTGCCTGAACCGGCGGCCCGCGGCTGCGCTGTCAGGCTACTGAACAGTCATCAGTCCGCGCGACTATATTCGCTTCATCGAAATCCTGCCCTCAAGATATCATTTAAATTTAAATTTAGATAACATATCAGTTTCTGTGGTTTTTGCGCAACTGAAAATGAAATTGGAGCATTTGAAAACGACGATGCAATTTTGATTGCGATTTTGAATGCGACGCGTAATTTTCGCGCCGATATTATATAGTTTTATAGTCTCGGCATATAATGGTTTTCATGATTGCCGAAGCAATGATATTGTGCAGGATGAGCAAAATTAAGGAAATCAAAAGTTGATAACGGAAGTCGCGCGTGTTGGAGACTTTGATGAATTGAAGGCGTTTGTGATTAGTTTACAAACTATACAGCGAGGCTCGCGTTCATCTTTTGCAGTAGCCTTTTGCAGCTGTTTTGGTATTATGCTTGTGAACAAGACATCAAAGGCTTTGTTAATGAGTCCGGTCGATATATCAACAACGGAAATACAAACCCAAATGCTAACTCAAATACTAAAGCCCCGTGACAAGTTCTTGACGAGTTCTTTGCTAGTTTTACCTGCTCGTGTGTAGGACGAACACTTATTTGTTTCCAGACTGTTTTCACGGCGCGTGTGAACAGTGAAATATGGTGTTCTTATGCAGCAATGCTGGCGAATGAACCTGTGCTCTACTAGTGGCTTACGACCGCACACACGAACAAGATACTAACCCTAAAACTGACTTCGGTTGCGCATATCATCGAGAGAGAGCCCATTTTAAACTCTCCCGAAAACCCTGTCGGTTTTTTCATTAAAAAAGCAAACCACAATGAACACAGCTGTTGCGAATGGGTTATAAAATCTAACCAATGGGAGCGAATGAACCGATATCAAGAGCCAATCACGAGGTGACGCGTCGGGCAGCGTTAGTTTTTGTTTTACAATGATTCTTGGCCCACCAGGCCGGATTAAGATGTCAGGATAAGAGATTAGAGGGACGATAACGGTTTCATTGACATGGAAGCCGATTAGAAATTCAAACAGAATTGGTAATTAATATTTGGCGACAGCGACTGTCATGAGTTTGTCGAACGGCGTGGGCCACGCTGTCAGCCGTCTTTGATCAATTTCTGGTCGAAGAAAAACACGGCTGAAAAAAACAGGGCCGTAAAGGACGGTAGAACAAAGCCGAACATTTATATCTTGTATAGAAGCAATATCCGACAATAGAAACCCGGAGGAACTCATCGCAAAAGACTATTTGGATTTCTATATATTTCAGATACTTGTCAAAGGAAGTAAAATCTACAAATCCTATATATTATATATATAGCTGGCCAGTTCAAAGAGAAAAGAGTAGGAGGAATATAAGAAGGAATACAACTGATATTCATAAGCCAGAGAACAAGTTGAACAACAAATTAGCGGAGCGTAGTGATGCCTCAGATCAAAAGACATAAAAGATTAAAGCGAGTAACGTCAAAACAGAAATTTGGCGTCCGCTATTTACACCAACATCTGTTGAACGACGCGCCAACAAGTGACGAGGATTCCGTGCATGATATCGATCCAACTCCGACAAAGCCAGATGGTCGTTTTTGTTTCATTCGCTGTGTCTCCTGCTTCATGATACTCGCTGGAATAGCGTTTGCGTTGGCCGGTGGACTGGTGACGAGGCGGGAAATTGTCTACCATGTGAAGAAAAACGGTGAAGAAGAACCGGTTGGTGATGATGCCATTCAATATAACTCTGTTCTTGATTCTTTCGTTTTGGTCGGCGGAGTCTTGATGATGCTTGGTGGAATTATGTTGGCTGCTGTGCAAATATTGCTTTGTTATCCACGAAGGCAACTCGGGACAAAGAAACCTCGGGTAAAAGATCCCGAGAACTTTTTATACCCGGAGAAAAAGGGTGAGAGCGAAGCAGCGTCGAAAAAGTTTGAAAAAGTTCCGGTTTTTGCTTTAGTTCATAAAGTTCAACCAAAGAAAAAAGAAGAATGTGATATGAAGGAGAAATCTGATGCTCTGAAGAAACAAAAATTCAAAACGTCTTTTGACGAGCAAAAGGATTAACCGATATTAAAAATGATATATTTATTATTATTATATATTTCAAATACAATTTAAAGTCAGATTTTATGTTAAGGAAGTTAAAAAAAAATAGTTATATTATTATACTATAAAATGTGGTTGATGGACATTTATGGCTGCCCAATATTGTGATATGCCATGTAATGTCAATTAAAAATGATAAACGCAATTAACAAAAGCTAAGTTTTAAACACAACAACGATTCTTGTGCCTTGTCAATTGTTTTCTTACAGACAAAGTTATCAACAGCGGCCATGATACTAGTGCATTCCCCAAAGGCTGCCCGAGCGAAGATACTGAAGAACCTGGTTACGCTTGTCGCGCAATAGTTGTAAGAAATAGTTGTCTTATTATTTTATTTTTAAATTTGCTCGATTTTTAGCTCAATTTATGGTTTGGTGTTTATGAAGTGTTTATGAAGTGTTCTCAAATATTCAAAAAGAAAAATAGGAGAAAAGTTGAAAAGAAGAAAAACATGGCATCGGTGGGATCTTACGAGACTACCCACGCTACCTATTTGAACGTTTGATACTAGGCCGTGCATGCCCAATCTCGTATCCAGAGCCTGCGTTCCTTTAGCCTAGATTGGCGCAATTGTTGTAAGAATAATTCTTATTTTTTAAATTTTTAAATTCGCTCGATTTTTAGCTCAATTTATGGTTTGGCATCATGGCATGTGTGAAGTGCTTAAATGTTCAAAAAGAAAAATAGGAGAGTAAAAAAGTTGAAAAACTTGGCAGCGGTGGGATTCGAACCCACGCCTCTTACGAGACTGGTGCCTAAAACCAGCGCCTTAGACCGCTCGGCCACGCTTACCTTTTTGTAAGTTTCATACTAGGCCGTGAATGCCCAATCTCGTACCCAGAGCCTGCGTTCCTTTAGCCTAGATTGGCGCAATTGTTGTAAGAATAATTCTTATTTTTTAATTTTTAAATTCGCTCGATTTTTAGCTCAATTTATGGTTTGGCATCATGGCATGTGTGAAGTGCTTAAATTTTTAAAAAGAAAAATACGAGAGTAAAAAAGTTGAAAAGAAGAAAAAATTGGCAGCGGTGGGATTCGAACCCACGCCTCTTACGAGACTGGTGCCTTAAACCAGCGCCTTAGACCGCTCGGCCACGCTACCTATTTGTACGTTTGATACTAGGCCGTGCATGCCCAATCTCGTAACCCAGAGCCTGCGTTCCTTTAGCCTAGATTGGCGCAATTGTTGTAAGAATAGTTCTTATTTTTTTATTTTTAAATTCGCTCGATTTTTACCTCAATTTATGGTTTGGCATCATGGCATGTGTGAAGTGCTTAAATGTTCAAAAAGAAAAATAGGAGAGTAAAAAAGTTGAAAAGAAGAAAAAATTGGCAGCGGTGGGATTCGAACCCACGCCTCTTACGAGACTGGTGCCTTAAACCAGCGCCTTAGACCGCTCGGCCACGCTACCTATTCAGCCCAATCTCGTAACGAGATTGGCGCAATTGTTGTAAGAATAATTCTTATTTTTTTATTTTTAAATTCGCTCGATTTTTAGCTCAATTTATGGTTTGGCATCATGGCATGTGTGAAGTGCTTAAATGTTCAAAAAGAAAAATAGGAGAGTAAAAAAGTTGAAAAGTAGAAAAACTTGGTAGCGGCGCTCGGCCACGCTACCTATTTGTACGTTTGATACTAGGCCGTGCATGCCCAATCTCGTATCCAGAGCCTGCGTTCCTTTAGCCTAGATTGGCGCAATTGTTGTAAGAATAGTTCTTATTTTTTTATTTTTAAATTCGCTCGATTTTTAGCTCAATTTATGGTTTGGCATCATGGCATGTGTGAAGTGCTTAAATGTTCAAAAAGAAAAATAGGAGAGTAAAAAAGTTGAAAAACTTGGCGGCGGTGGGATTCGAACCCACGCCTCTTACGAGACTGGTGCCTAAAACCAGCGCCTTAGACCGCTCGGCCACGCTACCTACTTGTACGTTTGATACTAGGCCGTGCATGCCCAATCTCGTATCCAGAGCCTGCGTTCCTTTAGCCTAGATTGGCGCAATTGTTGTAAGAATAGTTCTTATTTTTTTTTTTTTAAATTCGCTCGATTTTTAGCTCAATTTATGGTTTGGCATCATGGCATGTGTGAAGTGCTTAAATGTTCAAAAAGAAAAATAGGAGAGTAAAAAAGTTGAAAATCTTGGCGGCGGTGGGATTCGAACCCACGCCTCTTACGAGACTGGTGCCTAAAACCAGCGCCTTAGACCGCTCGGCCACGCTACCTATTTGTACGTTTGATACTAGGCCGTGCATGCCCAATCTCGTATCCAGAGCCTGCGTTTCTTTAGCCTAGATCGGCGCAATTATTGTAAGAATAATTCTTATTTTTTTATTTTTAAATTCGCTCGATTTTTAGCTCAATTTATGGTTTGGCATCATGGCATGTGTGAAGTGCTTAAATTTTTAAAAAGAAAAATACGAGAGTAAAAAAGTTGAAAAGAAGTAAAAATTGGCAGCGGTGGGATTCGAACCCACGCCTCTTACGAGACTGGTGCCTTAAACCAGCGCCTTAGAACGCTCGGCCACGCTACCTATTTGTACGTTTGATACTAGGCCGTGCAGCCCAATCTCGTAACGAGATTGAAGTGAAGTGCTTAAATATTCAAAAAGAAAAATGGGAGAGTAAAAAAGTTGAAAAACTTAGCAGCGGTGGGGATTCGAACCCACGCCACTTACGAGACTGGTGCCTAAAAGCAGCGCCTTAGACCGCTCGGCCACGCTACCTTTTGTACGTTTGATACTAGGCCGTCCTTTAGCGTTGGCACAGGTCAAAAGGAACGCAGGCTCAGGCTCTGTTACGAGATTGGCGCAATTGTTGTAAGAATAATTCTTATTTTTTTATTTTTAAATTCGCTCGATTTGTAGCTCAATTTATGGTTTGGCATCATGGCATGTGTGAAGTGCTTAAATGTTCAAAAAGAAAAATAGGAGAGTAAAAAAGTTCAAAAGAAGAAAAACTTGGCAGCGGTGGGATTCGAACCCACGCCTCTTACGAGACTGCCCACGCTACCTATTTGAACGTTTGATACTAGGCCGTGCATGCCCAATCTCGTATCCAGAGCCTGCGTTCCTTTAGCCTAGATTGGCGCAATTGTTGTAAGAATAGTTCTTATTTTTTATTTTTAAATTCGCTCGATTTTTAGCTCAATTTATGGTTTGGCATCATGGCATGTGTGAAGTGCTTAAATGTTCAAAAAGAAAAATAGGAGAGTAAAAAAGTTGAAAAACTTGGCAGCGGTGGGGATTCCAACCCACGCCACTTACGAGACTGGTGCCTAAAAGCAGCGCCTTAGACCGCTCGGCCACGCTACCTTTTTGTACGTTTGATACTAGGCCGTCCTTTAGCCTTGGCACAGGTCAAAAGGAACGCAGGCTCAGGCTCTGTTACGAGATTGGCGCAATTGTTGTAAGAATAATTCTTATTTTTTTATTTTTAAATTCGCTCGATTTGTAGCTCAATTTATGGTTTGGCATCATGGCATGTGTGAAGTGCTTAAATGTTCAAAAAGAAAAATAGGAGAGTAAAAAAGTTGAAAAGAAGAAAAACTTGGCAGCGGTGGGATTCGAACCCACGCCTCTTACGAGACTGCCCACGCTACCTATTTGAACGTTTGATACTAGGCCGTGCATGCCCAATCTCGTATCCAGAGCCTGCGTTCCTTTAGCCTAGATTGGCGCAATTGTTGTAAGAATAGTTCTTATTTTTTATTTTTAAATTCGCTCGATTTTTAGCTCAATTTATGGTTTGGCATCATGGCATGTGTGAAGTGCTTAAATGTTCAAAAAGAAAAATAGGAGAGTAAAAAAGTTGAAAAACTTGGCAGCGGTGGGATTAGAACCCACGCCTCTTGCGAGACTGGTGCTTAAAACCAGCGCCTTAGACCGCTCGGCAACGCTACCTTTTTGTACGTTTGATAATAGGCCATGCATGCCCAGTCTCGCACCCAGAGCCTGCGTTCCTTTAGCCTTGGCACAGGCCAAAAGGAACGCAGGCTCAGGCTCTGTACGAGATTGGCGCAATTGTTGTAAGAATAATTCTTATTTTTTTATTTTTAAATTCGCTCTATTTTTAGCTCAATTTATGGTTTGGCATCATCGCATGTGTGAAGTGCTTACATTTTTAAAAAGAAAAATAGGAGAGTAAAAAAGTTGAAAAACGTGGCAGCGGTGGGATTCGAACCCACGCCTCTTACGAGACTGGTGCCTAAAACCAGCGCCTTAGACCGCTCGGCCACGCTACCTATTTGTACGTTTGATACTAGGCCGTGCATGCCCAATCTCGTATCCAGAGCCTGCGTTTCTTTAGCCTAGATTGGCGCAATTATTGTAAGAATAATTCTTATTTTTTTATTTTTAAATTCGCTCGATTTTTAGCTCAATTTATAGTTTGGCATCATGGCATGTGTGAAGTGCTTAAATTTTTAAAAAGAAAAATACGAGAGTAAAAAAGTTGAAAAGAAGAAAAAATTGGCAGCGGTGGGATTCGAACCCACGCCTCTTACGAGACTGGTGCCTTAAACCAGCGCCTTAGACCGCTCGGCCACGCTACCTATTTGTACGTTTGATACTAGGCCGTGCATGCCCAATCTCGTAACCCAGAGCCTGCGTTCCTTTAGCCTAGATTGGCGCAATTGTTGTAAGAATAGTTCTTATTTTTTTATTTTTAAATTCGCTCGATTTTTACCTCAATTTATGGTTTGGCATCATGGCATGTGTGAAGTGCTTAAATGTTCAAAAAGAAAAATAGGAGAGTAAAAATGTTGAAAAGTAGAAAAACTTGGTAGCGGCGCTCGGCCACGCTACCTATTTGTACGTTTGATACTAGGCCGTGCATGCCCAATCTCGTATCCAGAGCCTGCGTTCCTTTAGCCTAGATTGGCGCAATTGTTGTAAGAATAGTTCTTATTTTTTTATTTTTAAATTCGCTCGATTTTTAGCTCAATTTATGGTTTGGCATCATGGCATGTGTGAAGTGCTTAAATGTTCAAAAAGAAAAATAGGAGAGTAAAAAAGTTGAAAAACTTGGCAGCTGTGGGATTCGAACCCACGCCTCTTACGAGACTGGTGCCTAAAACCAGCGCCTTAGACCGCTCGGCCACGCTACCTATTTGTACGTTTGATACTAGGCCGTGCATGCCCAATCTCGTATCCAGAGCCTGCGTTTCTTTAGCCTAGATCGGCGCAATTATTGTAGGAATAATTCTTATTTTTTTATTTTTAAATTCGCTCGATTTTTAGCTCAATTTATGGTTTGGCATCATGGCATGTGTGAAGTGCTTAAATTTTTAAAAAGAAAAATACGAGAGTAAAAAAGTTGAAAAGAAGAAAAAATTGGCAGCGGTGGGATTCGAACCCACGCCTCTTACGAGACTGGTGCCTTAAACCAGCTCCTTAGACCGCTCGGCCACGCTACCTATTTGTACGTTTGATACTAGGCCGTGCAGCCCAATCTCGTAACGAGCCCCGCAATTGTTGTAAGAATAATTCTTATTTTTTTATTTTTAAATTCGCTCGATTTTTAGCTCAATTTATGGTTTGGCATCATGGCATGTGTGAAGTGCTTAAATGTTCAAAAAGAAAAATAGGAGAGTAAAAATGTTGAAAAGTAGAAAAACTTGGTAGCGGCGCTCGGCCACGCTACCTATTTGTACGTTTGATACTAGGCCGTGCATGCCCAATCTCGTATCCAGAGCCTGCGTTCCTTTAGCCTAGATTGGCGCAATTGTTGTAAGAATAGTTCTTATTTTTTTATTTTTAAATTCGCTCGATTTTTAGCTCAATTTATGGTTTGGCATCATGGCATGTGTGAAGTGCTTAAATGTTCAAAAAGAAAAATAGGAGAGTAAAAAAGTTGAAAAACTTGGCAGCTGTGGGATTCGAACCCACGCCTCTTACGAGACTGGTGCCTAAAACCAGCGCCTTAGACCGCTCGGCCACGCTACCTATTTGTACGTTTGATACTAGGCCGTGCATGCCCAATCTCGTATCCAGAGCCTGCGTTTCTTTAGCCTAGATCGGCGCAATTATTGTAAGAATAATTCTTATTTTTTTATTTTTAAATTCGCTCGATTTTTAGCTCAATTTATGGTTTGGCATCATGGCATGTGTGAAGTGCTTAAATTTTTAAAAAGAAAAATACGAGAGTAAAAAAGTTGAAAAGAAGAAAAAATTGGCAGCGGTGGGATTCGAACCCACGCCTCTTACGAGACTGGTGCCTTAAACCAGCGCCTTAGAACGCTCGGCCACGCTACCTATTTGTACGTTTGATACTAGGCCGTGCATGCCCAATCTCGTAACCCAGAGCCTGCGTTCCTTTAGCCTAGATTGGCGCAATTGTTCTAAGAATAGTTCTTATTTTTTTATTTTTAAATTCGCTCGATTTTTACCTCAATTTATGGTTTGGCATCATGGCATGTGTGAAGTGCTTAAATGTTCAAAAAGAAAAATAGGAGAGTAAAAAAGTTGAAAAACTTGGCAGCTGTGGGATTCGAACCCACGCCTCTTACGAGACTGGTGCCTTAAACCAGCTCCTTAGACCGCTCGGCCACGCTACCTATTTGTACGTTTGATACTAGGCCGTGCAGCCCAATCTCGTAACGAGCCCCGCAATTGTTGTAAGAATAATTCTTATTTTTTTATTTTTAAATTCGCTCGATTTTTAGCTCAATTTATGGTTTGGCATCATGGCATGTGTGAAGTGCTTAAATGTTCAAAAAGAAAAATAGGAGAGTAAAAAAGTTGAAAAGTAGAAAAACTTAGCAGCGGCGCTCGGCCACGCTACCTATTTGTACGTTTGATACTAGGCCGTGCATGCCCAATCTCGTATCCAGAGCCTGCGTTTCTTTAGCCTAGATTGGCGCAATTATTGTAAGAATAATTCTTATTTTTTTATTTTTAAAATCGCTCGATTTTTAGCTCAATTTATGGTTTGGCATGATGGCATGTGTGAAGTGCTTAAATTTTTAAAAAGAAAAATACGAGAGTAAAAAAGTTGAAAAGAAGAAAAAATTGGCAGCGGTGGGATTCGAACCCACGCCTCTTACGAGACTGGTGCCTTAAACCAGCGCCTTAGACCGCTCGGCCACGCTACCTATTTGTACGTTTGATACTAGGCCGTGTATGCCCAATCTCGTAACCCAGAGCCTGCGTTCCTTTAGCCTAGATTGGCGCAATTGTTGTAAGAATAGTTCTTATTTTTTTATTTTTAAATTCGCTCGATTTTTACCTCAATTTATGGTTTGGCATCATGGCATGTGTGAAGTGCTTAAATGTTCAAAAAGAAAAATAGGAGAGTAAAAAAGTTGAAAAACTTGGCAGCGGTGGGATTCGAACCCACGCCTCTTACGAGACTGGTGCCTAAAACCAGCGCCTTAGACCGCTCGGCCACGCTACCTTTTTGTACGTTTGATACTAGGCCGTCCTTTAGCCTTGGCACAGGTCAAAAGGAACGCAGGCTCAGGCTCTGTACGAGATTGGCGCAATTGTTGTAAGAATAATTCTTATTATTTTATTTTTAAATTCGCTCGATTTGTAGCTCAATTTATGGTTTGGCATCATGGCATGTGTGAAGTGCTTAAATGTTCAAAAAGAAAAATAGGAGAGTAAAAAAGTTGAAAAGAAGAAAAACTTGGCAGCGGTGGGATTCGAACCCACGCCTCTTACGAGACTGGACACGCTACCTATTTGAACGTTTGATACTAGGCCGTGCATGCCCAATCTCGTATCGAGAGCCTGCGTTCCTTTAGCCTAGATTGGCGCAATTATTGTAACAATAGTTCTTATTTTTTTATTTTTAAATTCGCTCGATTTTTACCTCAATTTATGGATGTGTGAAGTGCATAAATGTTCAAAAAGAAAAATAGGCGAGTATAAAAAAGTTGAAAAGAAGAAAAACTTGGCAGCGGTGGGATTCGAACCCACGCCTCTTACGAGACTGGTGCCTAAAACCAGCGCCTTAGACCGCTCGGCCACGCTACCTATTTGTACGTTTGATACTAGGCCGTGCATGCCCAATCTCGTAACCCAGAGCCTGCGTTCCTTTAGCCTAGATTGGCGCAATTGTTGTAAGAATAGTTCTTATTTTTTTATTTTTAAATTCGCTCGATTTTTAGCTCAATTTATGGTTTGGCATCATGGCATGTGTGAAGTGATTAAATGTTCAAAAAGAAAAATAGGAGAGTAAAAAAGTTGAAAAGAAGAAAAATTTGGCAGCGGTGGGATTCTAACCCACGCCTCTTACGAGACTGGTGCCTTAAACCAGCGCCTTAGACCGCTCGGCCACGCTACCTATTTGTACGTTTGATACTAGGCCGTGCAGCCCAATCTCGTAACGAGATTGGCGCAATTGTTGTAAGAATAATTCTTATTTTTTTATTTTTAAATTCGCTCGATTTTTAGCTCAATTTATGGTTTGGCATCATGGCATGTGTGAAGTGCTTAAATGATCAAAAAGAAAAATAGGAGAGTAAAAAAGTTGAAAAGTAGAAAAACTTGGCAGCGGCGCTCGGCCACGCTACCTATTTGTACGTTTGATACTAGGCCGTGCATGCCCAATCTCGTATCGAGAGCCTGCGTTCCTTTAGCCTAGATTGGCGCAATTATTGTAACAATAGTTCTTATTTTTTTATTTTTAAATTCGCTCGATTTTTACCTCAATTTATGGATGTGTGAAGTGCATAAATGTTCAAAAAGAAAAATAGGCGAGTAAAAAAGTTGAAAAGAAGAAAAACTTGGCAGCGGTGGGATTCGAACCCACGCCTCTTACGAGACTGGTGCCTAAAACCAGCGCCTTAGACCGCTCGGCCACGCTACCTATTTGTACGTTTGATACTAGGCCGTGCATGCCCAATCTCGTACCCAGAGCCTGCGTTCCTTTAGCCTAGACTGGCGCAATTGTTCTAAGAATAGTTCTTATTTTTTTATTTTTAAATTCGCTCGATTTTTACCTTAATTTATGGATGTGTGAAGTGCTTAAATGTTCAAAAAGAAAAATAGGAGAGTAAAAAAGTTGAAAAGAAGAAAAAATTTGCAGCGGTGGGATTCGAACCCACGCCTCTTACGAGACAGGTGCCTTAAACCAGCGCCTTAGACCGCTCGGCCACGCTACCTATTTGTACGTTTGATACTAGGTCGTGCATGCCCAATCTCGTAACCCAGAGCCTGCGTTCCTTTAGCCTAGATTGGCGCAATTGTTGTAAGAATAGTTCTTATTTTTTTATTTTTAAATTCGCTCGATTTTTACCTCAATTTATGCTTTGGCATCATGGCATGTGTGAAGTGCTTAAATGTTCAAAAAGAAAAATAGGAGAGTAAAAAAGTTGAAAAGAAGAAAAAATTGGCAGCGGTGGGATTCGAACCCACGCCTCTTACGAGACTGGTGCCTTAAACCAGCGCCTTAGACCGCTCGGCCACGCTACCTATTTGTACGGTGCAGCCCAATCTCGTAACGAGATTGGCGCAATTGTTGTAAGAATAATTCTTATTTTTTTATTTTTAAATTCGCTCGATTTTTAGCTCAATTTATGGTTTGGCATCATGGCATGTGTGAAGTGCTTAAATGATCAAAAAGAAAAATAGGAGAGTAAAAAAGTTGAAAAGTAGAAAAACTTGGCAGCGGCGCTCGGCCACGCTACCTATTTGTACGTTTGATACTAGGCCGTGCATGCCCAATCTCGTATCCAGAGCCTGCGTTCCTTTAGCCTAGATTGGCGCAATTATTGTAACAATAGTTCTTATTTTTTTATTTTTAAATTCGCTCGATTTTTACCTCAATTTATGGATGTGTGAAGTGCATAAATGTTCAAAAAGAAAAATAGGCGAGTAAAAAAGTTGAAAAGAAGAAAAACTTGGCAGCGGTGGGATTCGAACCCACGCCTCTTACGAGACTGGTGCCTAAAACCAGCGCCTTAGACCGCTCGGCCACGCTACCTATTTGTACGTTTGATACTAGGCCGTGCATGCCCAATCTCGTACCCAGAGCCTGCGTTCCTTTAGCCTAGACTGGCGCAATTGTTCTAAGAATAGTTCTTATTTTTTTATTTTTAAATTCGCTCGATTTTTACCTTAATTTATGGATGTGTGAAGTGCTTAAATGTTCAAAAAGAAAAATAGGAGAGTAAAAAAGTTGAAAAGAAGAAAAAATTTGCAGCGGTGGGATTCGAACCCACGCCTCTTACGAGACAGGTGCCTTAAACCAGCGCCTTAGACCGCTCGGCCACGCTACCTATTTGTACGTTTGATACTAGGCCGTGCATGCCCAATCTCGTATCCAGAGCCTGCGTTTCTTTAGCCTAGATTGGCGCAATTATTGTAAGAATAATTCTTATTTTTTTATTTTTAAATTCGCTCGATTTTTAGCTCAATTTATGGTTTGGCATGATGGCATGTGTGAAGTGCTTAAATTTTTAAAAAGAAAAATACGAGAGTAAAAAAGTTGAAAAACTTGGCAGCGGTGGGATTCGAACCCACGCCTCTTACGAGACTGGTGCCTAAAACCAGCGCCTTAGACCGCTCGGCCACGCTACCTTTTTGTACGTTTGATACTAGGCCGTCCTTTAGCCTTGGCACAGGTCAAAAGGAACGCAGGCTCAGGCTCTGTACGAGATTGGCGCAATTGTTGTAAGAATAATTCTTATTATTTTATTTTTAAATTCGCTCGATTTGTAGCTCAATTTATGGTTTGGCATCATGGCATGTGTGAAGTGCTTAAATGTTCAAAAAGAAAAATAGGAGAGTAAAAAAGTTGAAAAGAAGAAAAACTTGGCGCTGCCAAGGTGGGATTCGAACCCACGCCTCTTACGAGACTGGACACGCTACCTATTTGAACGTTTGATACTAGGCCGTGCATGCCCAATCTCGTATCGAGAGCCTGCGTTCCTTTAGCCTAGATTGGCGCAATTATTGTAACAATAGTTCTTATTTTTTTATTTTTAAATTCGCTCGATTTTTACCTCAATTTATGGATGTGTGAAGTGCATAAATGTTCAAAAAGAAAAATAGGCGAGTAAAAAAGTTGAAAAGAAGAAAAACTTGGCAGCGGTGGGATTCGAACCCACGCCTCTTACGCGAGACTGGTGCCTAAAACCAGCGCCTTAGACCGCTCGGCCACGCTACCTATTTGTACGTTTGATACTAGGCCGTGCATGCCCAATCTCGTAACCCAGAGCCTGCGTTCCTTTAGCCTAGATTGGCGCAATTGTTGTAAGAATAGTTCTTATTTTTTTATTTTTAAATTCGCTCGATTTTTAGCTCAATTTATGGTTTGGCATCATGGCTTGTGTGAAGTGATTAAATGTTCAAAAAGAAAAATAGGAGAGTAAAAAAGTTGAAAAGAAGAAAAATTTGGCAGCGGTGGGATTCTAACCCACGCCTCTTACGAGACTGTTGCCTAAAATCAGCGCCTTAGACCGCTCGGCCACGCTACCTATTTGCACGTTTGATCCAGAGCCTGCGTTCCTTTAGCCTAGATTGGCGCAATTGTTGTAAGAATAGTTCTTATTTTTTTATTTTTAAATTCGCGCGATTTTTACCTCAATTTATGGTTTGGCATCATCGCATGTGTGAAGTGCTTAAATTTTTAAAAAGAAAAATAGGAGAGTAAAAAAGTTGAAAAACGTGGCAGCGGTGGGATTCGAACCCACGCCTCTTACGAGACTGGTGCCTAAAACCAGCGCCTTAGACCGCTCGGCCACGCTACCTATTTGTACGTTTGATACTAGGCCGTGCATGCCCAATCTCGTATCCAGAGCCTGCGTTTGTTTAGCCTAGATTGGCGCAATTATTGTAAGAATAATTCTTATTTTTTTATTTTTAAATTCGCTCGATTTTTAGCTCAATTTATAGTTTGGCATCATGGCATGTGTGAAGTGCTTAAATTTTTAAAAAGAAAAATACGAGAGTAAAAAAGTTGAAAAGAAGAAAAAATTGGCAGCGGTGGGATTCGAACCCACGCCTCTTACGAGACTGGTGCCTTAAACCAGCGCCTTAGACCGCTCGGCCACGCTACCTATTTGTACGTTTGATACTAGGCCGTGCATGCCCAATCTCGTAACCCAGAGCCTGCGTTCCTTTAGCCTAGATTGGCGCAATTGTTGTAAGAATAGTTCTTATTTTTTTATTTTTAAATTCGCTCGATTTTTACCTCAATTTATGGTTTGGCATCATGGCATGTGTGAAGTGCTTAAATGTTCAAAAAGAAAAATAGGAGAGTAAAAATGTTGAAAAGTAGAAAAACTTGGTAGCGGCGCTCGGCCACGCTACCTATTTGTACGTTTGATACTAGGCCGTGCATGCCCAATCTCGTATCCAGAGCCTGCGTTCCTTTAGCCTAGATTGGCGCAATTGTTGTAAGAATAGTTCTTATTTTTTTATTTTTAAATTCGCTCGATTTTTAGCTCAATTTATGGTTTGGCATCATGGCATGTGTGAAGTGCTTAAATGTTCAAAAAGAAAAATAGGAGAGTAAAAAAGTTGAAAAACTTGGCAGCTGTGGGATTCGAACCCACGCCTCTTACGAGACTGGTGCCTAAAACCAGCGCCTTAGACCGCTCGGCCACGCTACCTATTTGTACGTTTGATACTAGGCCGTGCATGCCCAATCTCGTATCCAGAGCCTGCGTTTCTTTAGCCTAGATCGGCGCAATTATTGTAAGAATAATTCTTATTTTTTTATTTTTAAATTCGCTCGATTTTTAGCTCAATTTATGGTTTGGCATCATGGCATGTGTGAAGTGCTTAAATTTTTAAAAAGAAAAATACGAGAGTAAAAAAGTTGAAAAGAAGAAAAAATTGGCAGCGGTGGGATTCGAACCCACGCCTCTTACGAGACTGGTGCCTTAAACCAGCTCCTTAGACCGCTCGGCCACGCTACCTATTTGTACGTTTGATACTAGGCCGTGCAGCCCAATCTCGTAACGAGCCCCGCAATTGTTGTAAGAATAATTCTTATTTTTTTATTTTTAAATTCGCTCGATTTTTAGCTCAATTTATGGTTTGGCATCATGGCATGTGTGAAGTGCTTAAATGTTCAAAAAGAAAAATAGGAGAGTAAAAATGTTGAAAAGTAGAAAAACTTGGTAGCGGCGCTCGGCCACGCTACCTATTTGTACGTTTGATACTAGGCCGTGCATGCCCAATCTCGTATCCAGAGCCTGCGTTCCTTTAGCCTAGATTGGCGCAATTGTTGTAAGAATAGTTCTTATTTTTTTATTTTTAAATTCGCTCGATTTTTAGCTCAATTTATGGTTTGGCATCATGGCATGTGTGAAGTGCTTAAATGTTCAAAAAGAAAAATAGGAGAGTAAAAAAGTTGAAAAACTTGGCAGCTGTGGGATTCGAACCCACGCCTCTTACGAGACTGGTGCCTAAAACCAGCGCCTTAGACCGCTCGGCCACGCTACCTATTTGTACGTTTGATACTAGGCCGTGCATGCCCAATCTCGTATCCAGAGCCTGCGTTTCTTTAGCCTAGATCGGCGCAATTATTGTAAGAATAATTCTTATTTTTTTATTTTTAAATTCGCTCGATTTTTAGCTCAATTTATGGTTTGGCATCATGGCATGTGTGAAGTGCTTAAATTTTTAAAAAGAAAAATACGAGAGTAAAAAAGTTGAAAAGAAGAAAAAATTGGCAGCGGTGGGATTCGAACCCACGCCTCTTACGAGACTGGTGCCTTAAACCAGCGCCTTAGAACGCTCGGCCACGCTACCTATTTGTACGTTTGATACTAGGCCGTGCATGCCCAATCTCGTAACCCAGAGCCTGCGTTCCTTTAGCCTAGATTGGCGCAATTGTTCTAAGAATAGTTCTTTTTTTTTATTTTTAAATTCGCTCGATTTTTACCTCAATTTATGGTTTGGCATCATGGCATGTGTGAAGTGCTTAAATGTTCAAAAAGAAAAATAGGAGAGTAAAAAAGTTGAAAAACTTGGCAGCTGTGGGATTCGAACCCACGCCTCTTACGAGACTGGTGCCTTACAACCATCGCCTTAGACCGCTCGGCCACGCTACCTATTTGTACGTTTGATACTAGGCCGTGCATGCCCAATCTCGTATCCAGAGCCTGCGTTTCTTTAGCCTAGATCGGCGCAATTATTGTAAGAATAATTCTTATTTTTTTATTTTTAAATTCGCTCGATTTTTAGCTCAATTTATGGTTTGGCATCATGGCATGTGTGAAGTGCTTAAATTTTTAAAAAGAAAAATACGAGAGTAAAAAAGTTGAAAAGAAGAAAAAATTGGCAGCGGTGGGATTCGAACCCACGCCTCTTACGAGACTGGTGCCTTAAACCAGCTCCTTAGACCGCTCGGCCACGCTACCTATTTGTACGTTTGATACTAGGCCGTGCAGCCCAATCTCGTAACGAGCCCCGCAATTGTTGTAAGAATAATTCTTATTTTTTTATTTTTAAATTCGCTCGATTTTTAGCTCAATTTATGGTTTGGCATCATGGCATGTGTGAAGTGCTTAAATGTTCAAAAAGAAAAATAGGAGAGTAAAAAAGTTGAAAAGTAGAAAAACTTAGCAGCGGCGCTCGGCCACGCTACCTATTTGTACGTTTGATACTAGGCCGTGCATGCCCAATCTCGTATCCAGAGCCTGCGTTTCTTTAGCCTAGATTGGCGCAATTATTGTAAGAATAATTCTTATTTTTTTATTTTTAAATTCGCTCGATTTTTAGCTCAATTTATGGTTTGGCATGATGGCATGTGTGAAGTGCTTAAATTTTTAAAAAGAAAAATACGAGAGTAAAAAAAGTTGAAAAGAAGAAAAAATTGGCAGCGGTGGGATTCGAACCCACGCCTCTTACGAGACTGGTGCCTTAAACCAGCGCCTTAGACCGCTCGGCCACGCTACCTATTTGTACGTTTGATACTAGGCC
Source organism: Chrysogorgia sp. JL179-B06 (assembly GCA_035772405.1). Classification (NCBI taxonomy): domain Eukaryota; kingdom Metazoa; phylum Cnidaria; class Anthozoa; order Scleralcyonacea; family Chrysogorgiidae; genus Chrysogorgia; species Chrysogorgia sp. JL179-B06. Next base: position 1,889,639 of record JAYKKM010000469.1, on the reverse strand, counting down.
GTGTATGCCCAATCTCGTAACCCAGAGCCTGCGTTCCTTTAGCCTAGATTGGCGCAATTGTTGTAAGAATAGTTCTTATTTTTTTATTTTTAAATTCGCTCGATTTTTACCTCAATTTATGGTTTGGCATCATGGCATGTGTGAAGTGCTTAAATGTTCAAAAAGAAAAATAGGAGAGTAAAAAAGTTGAAAAACTTGGCAGCGGTGGGATTCGAACCCACGCCTCTTACGAGACTGGTGCCTAAAACCAGCGCCTTAGACCGCTCGGCCACGCTACCTTTTTGTACGTTTGATACTAGGCCGTCCTTTAGCCTTGGCACAGGTCAAAAGGAACGCAGGCTCAGGCTCTGTACGAGATTGGCGCAATTGTTGTAAGAATAATTCTTATTATTTTATTTTTAAATTCGCTCGATTTGTAGCTCAATTTATGGTTTGGCATCATGGCATGTGTGAAGTGCTTAAATGTTCAAAAAGAAAAATAGGAGAGTAAAAAAGTTGAAAAGAAGAAAAACTTGGCAGCGGTGGGATTCGAACCCACGCCTCTTACGAGACTGGACACGCTACCTATTTGAACGTTTGATACTAGGCCGTGCATGCCCAATCTCGTATCGAGAGCCTGCGTTCCTTTAGCCTAGATTGGCGCAATTATTGTAACAATAGTTCTTATTTTTTTATTTTTAAATTCGCTCGATTTTTACCTCAATTTATGGATGTGTGAAGTGCATAAATGTTCAAAAAGAAAAATAGGCGAGTAAAAAAGTTGAAAAGAAGAAAAACTTGGCAGCGGTGGGATTCGAACCCACGCCTCTTACGAGACTGGTGCCTAAAACCAGCGCCTTAGACCGCTCGGCCACGCTACCTATTTGTACGTTTGATACTAGGCCGTGCATGCCCAATCTCGTAACCCAGAGCCTGCGTTCCTTTAGCCTAGATTGGCGCAATTGTTGTAAGAATAGTTCTTATTTTTTTATTTTTAAATTCGCTCGATTTTTAGCTCAATTTATGGTTTGGCATCATGGCATGTGTGAAGTGATTAAATGTTCAAAAAGAAAAATAGGAGAGTAAAAAAGTTGAAAAGAAGAAAAATTTGGCAGCGGTGGGATTCTAACCCACGCCTCTTACGAGACTGGTGCCTTAAACCAGCGCCTTAGACCGCTCGGCCACGCTACCTATTTGTACGTTTGATACTAGGCCGTGCAGCCCAATCTCGTAACGAGATTGGCGCAATTGTTGTAAGAATAATTCTTATTTTTTTATTTTTAAATTCGCTCGATTTTTAGCTCAATTTATGGTTTGGCATCATGGCATGTGTGAAGTGCTTAAATGATCAAAAAGAAAAATAGGAGAGTAAAAAAGTTGAAAAGTAGAAAAACTTGGCAGCGGCGCTCGGCCACGCTACCTATTTGTACGTTTGATACTAGGCCGTGCATGCCCAATCTCGTATCGAGAGCCTGCGTTCCTTTAGCCTAGATTGGCGCAATTATTGTAACAATAGTTCTTATTTTTTTATTTTTAAATTCGCTCGATTTTTACCTCAATTTATGGATGTGTGAAGTGCATAAATGCTCAAAAAGAAAAATAGGCGAGTAAAAAAGTTGAAAAGAAGAAAAACTTGGCAGCGGTGGGATTCGAACCCACGCCTCTTACGAGACTGGTGCCTAAAACCAGCGCCTTAGACCGCTCGGCCACGCTACCTATTTGTACGTTTGATACTAGGCCGTGCATGCCCAATCTCGTACCCAGAGCCTGCGTTCCTTTAGCCTAGACTGGCGCAATTGTTCTAAGAATAGTTCTTATTTTTTTATTTTTAAATTCGCTCGATTTTTACCTCAATTTATGGATGTGTGAAGTGCATAAATGCTCAAAAAGAAAAATAGGCGAGTAAAAAAGTTGAAAAGAAGAAAAACTTGGCAGCGGTGGGATTCGAACTCACGCCTCTTACGAGACTGGTGCCTTAAACCAGCGCCTTAGACCGCTCGGCCACGCTACCTATTTGTACGTTTGATACTAGGCCGTGCAGCCCAATCTCGTAACGAGATTGGCGCAATTGTTGTAAGAATAATTCTTATTTTTTTATTTTTAAATTCGCTCGATTTTTAGCTCAATTTATGGTTTGGCATCATGGCATGTGTGAAGTGCTTAAATGATCAAAAAGAAAAATAGGAGAGTAAAAAAGTTGAAAAGTAGAAAAACTTGGCAGCGGCGCTCGGCCACGCTACCTATTTGTACGTTTGATACTAGGCCGTGCATGCCCAATCTCGTATCGAGAGCCTGCGTTCCTTTAGCCTAGATTGGCGCAATTATTGTAACAATAGTTCTTATTTTTTTATTTTTAAATTCGCTCGATTTTTACCTCAATTTATGGATGTGTGAAGTGCATAAATGTTCAAAAAGAAAAATAGAAGAGTAAAAAAGTTGAAAAGAAGAAAAACTTGGCAGCGGTGGGATTCGAACCCACGCCTCTTACGAGACTGGTGCCTAAAACCAGCGCCTTAGACCGCTCGGCCACGCTACCTATTTGTACGTTTGATACTAGGCCGTGCATGCCCAATCTCGTACCCAGAGCCTGCGTTCCTTTAGCCTAGACTGGCGCAATTGTTCTAAGAATAGTTCTTATTTTTTTATTTTTAAATTCGCTCGATTTTTACCTTAATTTATGGATGTGTGAAGTGCTTAAATGTTCAAAAAGAAAAATAGGAGAGTAAAAAAGTTGAAAAGAAGAAAAAATTTGCAGCGGTGGGATTCGAACCCACGCCTCTTACGAGACAGGTGCCTTAAACCAGCGCCTTAGACCGCTCGGCCACGCTACCTATTTGTACGTTTGATACTAGGCCGTGCATGCCCAATCTCGTATCCAGAGCCTGCGTTTCTTTAGCCTAGATTGGCGCAATTATTGTAAGAATAATTCTTATTTTTTTATTTTTAAATTCGCTCGATTTTTAGCTCAATTTATGGTTTGGCATGATGGCATGTGTGAAGTGCTTAAATTTTTAAAAAGAAAAATACGAGAGTAAAAAAGTTGAAAAACTTGGCAGCGGTGGGATTCGAACCCACGCCTCTTACGAGACTGGTGCCTAAAACCAGCGCCTTAGACCGCTCGGCCACGCTACCTTTTTGTACGTTTGATACTAGGCCGTCCTTTAGCCTTGGCACAGGTCAAAAGGAACGCAGGCTCAGGCTCTGTACGAGATTGGCGCAATTGTTGTAAGAATAATTCTTATTATTTTATTTTTAAATTCGCTCGATTTGTAGCTCAATTTATGGTTTGGCATCATGGCATGTGTGAAGTGCTTAAATGTTCAAAAAGAAAAATAGGAGAGTAAAAAAGTTGAAAAGAAGAAAAACTTGGCGCTGCCAAGGTGGGATTCGAACCCACGCCTCTTACGAGACTGGACACGCTACCTATTTGAACGTTTGATACTAGGCCGTGCATGCCCAATCTCGTATCGAGAGCCTGCGTTCCTTTAGCCTAGATTGGCGCAATTATTGTAACAATAGTTCTTATTTTTTTATTTTTAAATTCGCTCGATTTTTACCTCAATTTATGGATGTGTGAAGTGCATAAATGTTCAAAAAGAAAAATAGGCGAGTAAAAAAGTTGAAAAGAAGAAAAACTTGGCAGCGGTGGGATTCGAACCCACGCCTCTTACGCGAGACTGGTGCCTAAAACCAGCGCCTTAGACCGCTCGGCCACGCTACCTATTTGTACGTTTGATACTAGGCCGTGCATGCCCAATCTCGTAACCCAGAGCCTGCGTTCCTTTAGCCTAGATTGGCGCAATTGTTGTAAGAATAGTTCTTATTTTTTTATTTTTAAATTCGCTCGATTTTTAGCTCAATTTATGGTTTGGCATCATGGCTTGTGTGAAGTGATTAAATGTTCAAAAAGAAAAATAGGAGAGTAAAAAAGTTGAAAAGAAGAAAAATTTGGCAGCGGTGGGATTCTAACCCACGCCTCTTACGAGACTGTTGCCTAAAATCAGCGCCTTAGACCGCTCGGCCACGCTACCTATTTGCACGTTTGATCCAGAGCCTGCGTTCCTTTAGCCTAGATTGGCGCAATTGTTGTAAGAATAGTTCTTATTTTTTTATTTTTAAATTCGCGCGATTTTTACCTCAATTTATGGTTTGGCATCATGGCATGTGTGAAGTGCTTAAATGTTCAAAAAGAAAAATAGGAGAGTAAAAAAGTTGAAAAACTTGGCAGCGGTGGGATTCGAACCCACGCCTCTTACGAGACTGGTGCCTAAAACCAGCGCCTTAGACCGCTCGGCCACGCTACCTTTTTGTACGTTTGATACTAGGCCGTCCTTTAGCCTTGGCACAGGTCAAAAGGAACGCAGGCTCAGGCTCTGTACGAGATTGGCGCAATTGTTGTAAGAATAATTCTTATTTTTTTATTTTTAAATTCGCTCGATTTGTAGCTCAATTTATGGTTTGGCATCATGGCATGTGTGAAGTGCTTAAATTTTTAAAAAGAAAAATACGAGAGTAAAAAAGTTGAAAAGAAGAAAAAATTGCCAGCGGTGGGATTCGAACCCACGCCTCTTACGAGACTGGTGCCTTAAACCAGCGCCTTAGACCGCTCGGCCACGCTACCTATTTGTACGTTTGATACTAGGCCGTGCATGCCCAATCTCGTAACCCAGAGCCTGCGTTCCTTTAGCCTAGATTGGCGCAATTGTTGTAAGAATAGTTCTTATTTTTTTATTTTTAAATTCGCTCGATTTTTACCTCAATTTATGCTTTGGCATCATGGCATGTGTGAAGTGCTTAAATGTTCAAAAAGAAAAATAGGAGAGTAAAAAAGTTGAAAAGAAGAAAAAATTGGCAGCGGTGGGATTCGAACTCACGCCTCTTACGAGACTGGTGCCTTAAACCAGCGCCTTAGACCGCTCGGCCACGCTACCTATTTGTACGTTTGATACTAGGCCGTGCAGCCCAATCTCGTAACGAGATTGGCGCAATTGTTGTAAGAATAATTCTTATTTTTTTATTTTTAAATTCGCTCGATTTTTAGCTCAATTTATGGTTTGGCATCATGGCATGTGTGAAGTGCTTAAATGATCAAAAAGAAAAATAGGAGAGTAAAAAAGTTGAAAAGTAGAAAAACTTGGCAGCGGCGCTCGGCCACGCTACCTATTTGTACGTTTGATACTAGGCCGTGCATGCCCAATCTCGTATCGAGAGCCTGCGTTCCTTTAGCCTAGATTGGCGCAATTATTGTAACAATAGTTCTTATTTTTTTATTTTTAAATTCGCTCGATTTTTACCTCAATTTATGGATGTGTGAAGTGCATAAATGTTCAAAAAGAAAAATAGGCGAGTAAAAAAGTTGAAAAGAAGAAAAACTTGGCAGCGGTGGGATTCGAACCCACGCCTCTTACGAGACTGGTGCCTAAAACCAGCGCCTTAGACCGCTCGGCCACGCTACCTATTTGTACGTTTGATACTAGGCCGTGCATGCCCAATCTCGTACCCAGAGCCTGCGTTCCTTTAGCCTAGACTGGCGCAATTGTTCTAAGAATAGTTCTTATTTTTTTATTTTTAAATTCGCTCAATTTTTACCTTAATTTATGGATGTGTGAAGTGCTTAAATGTTCAAAAAGAAAAATAGGAGAGTAAAAAAGTTGAAAAGAAGAAAAAATTTGCAGCGGTGGGATTCGAACCCACGCCTCTTACGAGACAGGTGCCTTAAACCAGCGCCTTAGACCGCTCGGCCACGCTACCTATTTGTACGTTTGATACTAGGCCGTGCATGCCCAATCTCGTATCCAGAGCCTGCGTTTCTTTAGCCTAGATTGGCGCAATTATTGTAAGAATAATTCTTATTTTTTTATTTTTAAATTCGCTCGATTTTTAGCTCAATTTATGGTTTGGCATGATGGCATGTGTGAAGTGCTTAAATTTTTAAAAAGAAAAATACGAGAGTAAAAAAGTTGAAAAACTTGGCAGCGGTGGGATTCGAACCCACGCCTCTTACGAGACTGGTGCCTAAAACCAGCGCCTTAGACCGCTCGGCCACGCTACCTTTTTGTACGTTTGATACTAGGCCGTCCTTTAGCCTTGGCACAGGTCAAAAGGAACGCAGGCTCAGGCTCTGTACGAGATTGGCGCAATTGTTGTAAGAATAATTCTTATTATTTTATTTTTAAATTCGCTCGATTTGTAGCTCAATTTATGGTTTGGCATCATGGCATGTGTGAAGTGCTTAAATGTTCAAAAAGAAAAATAGGAGAGTAAAAAAGTTGAAAAGAAGAAAAACTTGGCAGCGGTGGGATTCGAACCCACGCCTCTTACGAGACTGGACACGCTACCTATTTGAACGTTTGATACTAGGCCGTGCATGCCCAATCTCGTATCGAGAGCCTGCGTTCCTTTAGCCTAGATTGGCGCAATTATTGTAACAATAGTTCTTATTTTTTTATTTTTAAATTCGCTCGATTTTTACCTCAATTTATGGATGTGTGAAGTGCATAAATGTTCAAAAAGAAAAATAGGCGAGTAAAAAAGTTGAAAAGAAGAAAAACTTGGCAGCGGTGGGATTCGAACCCACGCCTCTTACGCGAGACTGGTGCCTAAAACCAGCGCCTTAGACCGCTCGGCCACGCTACCTATTTGTACGTTTGATACTAGGCCGTGCATGCCCAATCTCGTAACCCAGAGCCTGCGTTCCTTTAGCCTAGATTGGCGCAATTGTTGTAAGAATAGTTCTTATTTTTTTATTTTTAAATTCGCTCGATTTTTAGCTCAATTTATGGTTTGGCATCATGGCTTGTGTGAAGTGATTAAATGTTCAAAAAGAAAAATAGGAGAGTAAAAAAGTTGAAAAGAAGAAAAATTTGGCAGCGGTGGGATTCTAACCCACGCCTCTTACGAGACTGTTGCCTAAAATCAGCGCCTTAGACCGCTCGGCCACGCTACCTATTTGCACGTTTGATCCAGAGCCTGCGTTCCTTTAGCCTAGATTGGCGCAATTGTTGTAAGAATAGTTCTTATTTTTTTATTTTTAAATTCGCGCGATTTTTACCTCAATTTATGGTTTGGCATCATGGCATGTGTGAAGTGCTTAAATGTTCAAAAAGAAAAATAGGAGAGTAAAAAAGTTGAAAAACTTGGCAGCGGTGGGATTCGAACCCACGCCTCTTACGAGACTGGTGCCTAAAACCAGCGCCTTAGACCGCTCGGCCACGCTACCTTTTTGTACGTTTGATACTAGGCCGTCCTTTAGCCTTGGCACAGGTCAAAAGGAACGCAGGCTCAGGCTCTGTACGAGATTGGCGCAATTGTTGTAAGAATAATTCTTATTTTTTTATTTTTAAATTCGCTCGATTTGTAGCTCAATTTATGGTTTGGCATCATGGCATGTGTGAAGTGCTTAAATTTTTAAAAAGAAAAATACGAGAGTAAAAAAGTTGAAAAGAAGAAAAAATTGCCAGCGGTGGGATTCGAACCCACGCCTCTTACGAGACTGGTGCCTTAAACCAGCGCCTTAGACCGCTCGGCCACGCTACCTATTTGTACGTTTGATACTAGGCCGTGCATGCCCAATCTCGTAACCCAGAGCCTGCGTTCCTTTAGCCTAGATTGGCGCAATTGTTGTAAGAATAGTTCTTATTTTTTTATTTTTAAATTCGCGCGATTTTTACCTCAATTTATGGTTTGGCATCATGGCATGTGTGAAGTGCTTAAATGTTCAAAAAGAAAAATAGGAGAGTAAAAAAGTTGAAAAACTTGGCAGCGGTGGGATTCGAACCCACGCCTCTTACGAGACTGGTGCCTAAAACCAGCGCCTTAGACCGCTCGGCCACGCTACCTTTTTGTACGTTTGATACTAGGCCGTCCTTTAGCCTTGGCACAGGTCAAAAGGAACGCAGGCTCAGGCTCTGTACGAGATTGGCGCAATTGTTGTAAGAATAATTCTTATTTTTTTATTTTTAAATTCGCTCGATTTGTAGCTCAATTTATGGTTTGGCATCATGGCATGTGTGAAGTGCTTAAATGTTCAAAAAGAAAAATAGGAGAGTAAAAAAGTTGAAAAGAAGAAAAACTTGGCAGCGGTGGGATTCGAACCCACGCCTCTTACGAGACTGGACACGCTACCTATTTGAACGTTTGATACTAGGCCGTGCATGCCCAATCTCGTATCGAGAGCCTGCGTTCCTTTAGCCTAGATTGGGGCAATTATTGTAACAATAGTTCTTATTTTTTTATTTTTTAAATTCGCTCGATTTTTACCTCAATTTATGGATGTGTGAAGTGCTTAAATGTTCAAAAAGAAAAATAGGAGAGTAAAAAAGTTGAAAAGAAGAAAAAATTTGCAGCGGTAGGACTCGAACCCACGCCTCTTACGAGACAGGTGCCTTAAACCAGCGCCTTAGACCGCTCGGCCACGCTACCTATTTGTAAGTTTGATACTAGGTCGTGCATGCCCAATCTCGTAACCCAGAGCCTGCGTTCCTTTAGCCTAGATTGGCGCAATTGTTGTAAGAATAGTTCTTATTTTTTTATTTTTAAATTCGCTCGATTTTTAGCTCAATTTATGGTTTGGCATCATGGCATGTGTGAAGTGCTTAAATGTTCAAAAAGAAAAATAGGAGAGTAAAAAAGTTGAAAAGAAGAAAAATTTGGCAGCGGTGGTATTCTAACCCACGCCTCTTACGAGACTGTTGCCTAAAATCAGCGCCTTAGACCGCTCGGCCACGCTACCTATTTGCACGTTTGATCCAGAGCCTGCGTTCCTTTAGCCTAGATTGGCGATTGTTGTAAGAATAGTTCTTATTTTTTTATTTTTAAATTTGCTCGATTTTTACCTCAATTTATGGTTTGGCATCATGGCATGTGTGAAGTGCTTAAATGTTCAAAAAGAAAAATAGGAGAGTAAAAAAGTTGAAAAGTAGAAAAACTTGGTAGCGGCGCTCGGGCACGCTACCTATTTGTACGTTTGATACTAGGCCGTGCATGCCCAATCTCGTAACCCAGAGCCTGCGTTCCTTTAGCCTAGATTGGCGCAATTGTTGTAAGAATAGTTCTTATTTTTTTATTTTTAAATTCGCTCGATTTTTACCTCAATTTATGGTTTGGCATCATGGCATGTGTGAAATGCTTAAATGTTCAAAAAGAAAAATAGGAGAGTAAAAAAGTTGAAAAACTTGGCAGCGGTGGGATTCGAACCCACGCCTCTTACGAGACTGGTGCCTAAAACCAGCGCCTTAGACCGCTCGGCCACGCTACCTATTTGTACGTTTGATATTAGGCCGTGCATGCCCAATCTCGTATCCAGAGCCTGCGTTTCTTTAGCCTAGATTGGCGCAATTATTGTAAGAATAATTCTTTTTTTTTTTTTTTAAATTCGCTCGATTTTTAGCTCAATTTATGGTTTGGCATCATGGCATGTGTGAAGTGCTTAAATTTTTAAAAAGAAAAATACGAGAGTAAAAAAGTTGAAAAGAAGAAAAAATTGGCAGCGGTGGGATTCGAACCCACGCCTCTTACGAGACTGGTGCCTTAAACCAGCGCCTTAGACCGCTCGGCCACGCTACCTATTTGTACGTTTGATACTAGGCCGTGCATGCCCAATCTCGTATCCAGAGCCTGCGTTCCTTTAGCCTAGATTGGCGCAATTGTTGTAAGAATAGTTCTTATTTTTTTATTTTTAAATTCGCTCAATTTTTAGCTCAATTTATGGTTTGGCATCATGGCATGTGTGAATTGCTTAAATGTTCAAAAAGAAAAATAGGAGAGTAAAAAAGTTGAAAAGTAGAAAAACTTGGTAGCGGCGCTCGGGCACGCTACCTATTTGTACGTTTGATACTAGGCCGTGCATGCCCAATCTCGTATCCAGAGCTTGCGTTCCTTTACCTAGATTGGCGCAATTGTTGTAAGAATAGTTCTTATTTTTTTATTTTTAAATTCGCTCGATTTTTAGCTCAATTTATGGTTTGGCATCATGGCTTGTGTGAAGTGCTTAAATGTTCAAAAAGAAAAATAGGAGAGTAAAAAAGTTGAAAAACTTGGCAGCGGTGGGATTCGAACCCACGCCTCTTACGAGACTGGTGCCTAAAACCAGCGCCTTAGACCGCTCGGCCACGCTACCTTTTTGTACGTTTGATACTAGGCCGTCCTTTAGCCTTGGCACAGGTCAAAAGGAACGCAGGCTCAGGCTCTGTACGAGATTGGCGCAATTGTTGTAAGAATAATTCTTATTTTTTTATTTTTAAATTCGCTCGATTTGTAGCTCAATTTATGGTTTGGCATCATGGCATGTGTGAAGTGCTTAAATGTTCAAAAAGAAAAATAGGAGAGTAAAAAAGTTGAAAAGAAGAAAAACTTGGCAGCGGTGGGATTCGAACCCACGCCTCTTACGAGACTGGACACGCTACCTATTTGAACGTTTGATACTAGGCCGTGCATGCCCAATCTCGTATCGAGAGCCTGCGTTCCTTTAGCCTAGATTGGCGCAATTATTGTAACAATAGTTCTTATTTTTTTATTTTTAAATTCGCTCGATTTTTACCTCAATTTATGGATGTGTGAAGTGCTTAAATGTTCAAAAAGAAAAATAGGAGAGTAAAAAAGTTGAAAAGAAGAAAAAATTTGCAGCGGTGGGACTCGAACCCACGCCTCTTGCGAGACAGGTGCCTTAAACCAGCGCCTTAGACCGCTCGGCCACGCTACCTATTTGTAAGTTTGATACTAGGTCGTGCATGCCCAATCTCGTAACCCAGAGCCTGCGTTCCTTTAGCCTAGATTGGCGCAATTGTTGTAAGAATAGTTCTTATTTTTTTATTTTTAAATTCGCTCGATTTTTAGCTCAATTTATGGTTTGGCATCATGGCATGTGTGAAGTGCTTAAATGTTCAAAAAGAAAAATAGGAGAGTAAAAAAGTTGAAAAGAAGAAAAATTTGGCAGCGGTGGGATTCTAACCCACGCCTCTTACGAGACTGTTGCCTAAAATCAGCGCCTTAGACCGCTCGGCCACGCTACCTATTTGCACGTTTGATCCAGAGCCTGCGTTCCTTTAGCCTAGATTGGCGATTGTTGTAAGAATAGTTCTTATTTTTTTATTTTTAAATTTGCTCGATTTTTACCTCAATTTATGGTTTGGCATCATGGCATGTGTGAAGTGCTTAAATGTTCAAAAAGAAAAATAGGAGAGTAAAAAAGTTGAAAAGTAGAAAAACTTGGTAGCGGCGCTCGGGCACGCTACCTATTTGTACGTTTGATACTAGGCCGTGCATGCCCAATCTCGTAACCCAATGCCTGCGTTCCTTTAGCCTAGATTGGCGCAATTGTTGTAAGAATAGTTCTTATTTTTTTATTTTTAAATTCGCTCGATTTTTACCTCAATTTATGGTTTGGCATCATGGCATGTGTGAAGTGCTTAAATGTTCAAAAAGAAAAATAGGAGAGTAAAAAAGTTGAAAAACTTGGCAGCGGTGGGATTCGAACCCACGCCTCTTACGAGACTGGTGCCTAAAACCAGCGCCTTAGACCGCTCGGCCACGCTACCTATTTGTACGTTTGATATTAGGCCGTGCATGCCCAATCTCGTATCCAGAGCCTGCGTTTCTTTAGCCTAGATTGGCGCAATTATTGTAAGAATAATTCTTTTTTTTTTTTTTAAATTCGCTCGATTTTTAGCTCAATTTATGGTTTGGCATCATGGCATGTGTGAAGTGCTTAAATTTTTAAAAAGAAAAATACGAGAGTAAAAAAGTTGAAAAGAAGAAAAAATTGGCAGCGGTGGGATTCGAACCCACGCCTCTTACGAGACTGGTGCCTTAAACCAGCTCCTTAGACCGCTCGGCCACGCTACCTATTTGTACGTTTGATACTAGGCCGTGCAGCCCAATCTCGTAACGAGATTGGCGCAATTGTTGTAAGAATAATTCTTATTTTTTTATTTTTAAATTCGCTCGATTTTTAGCTCAATTTATGGTTTGGCATCATGGCATGTGTGAAGTGCTTAAATGTTCAAAAAGAAAAATAGGAGAGTAAAAAAGTTGAAAAACTTGGCAGCGGTGGGATTCGAACCCACGCCTCTTACGAGACTGGTGCCTAAAACCAGCGCCTTAGACCGCTCGGCCACGCTACCTATTTGTACGTTTGATACTAGGCCGTGCATGCGCAATCTCGTATCCAGAGCCTGCGTTTCTTTAGCCTAGATTGGCGCAATTATTGTAAGAATAATTCTTATTTTTTTTTTTTTAAATTCGCTCGATTTTTAGCTCAATTTATGGTTTGGCATCATGGCATGTGTGAAGTGCTTAAATTTTTAAAAAGAAAAATACGAGAGTAAAAAAGTTGAAAAGAAGAAAAAATTGGCAGCGGTGGGATTCGAACCCACGCCTCTTACGAGACTGGTGCCTTAAACCAGCGCCTTAGACCGCTCGGCCACGCTACCTATTTGTACCGTTTGATACTAGGCCGTGCATGCCCAATCTCGTAACCCAGAGCCTGCGTTCCTTTAGCCTAGATTGGCGCAATTGTTGTAAGAATAGTTCTTATTTTTTTATTTTTAAATTCGCTCGATTTTTACCTCAATTTATGCTTTGGCATCATGGCATGTGTGAAGTGCTTAAATGTTCAAAAAGAAAAATAGGAGAGTAAAAAAGTTGAAAAGAAGAAAAAATTGGCAGCGGTGGGATTCGAACTCACGCCTCTTACGAGACTGGTGCCTTAAACCAGCGCCTTAGACCGCTCGGCCACGCTACCTATTTGTACGTTTGATACTAGGCCGTGCAGCCCAATCTCGCAATGAGATTGGCGCAATTGTTGTAAGAATAATTCTTTTTTTTTTATTTTTAAATTCGCTCGATTTTTAGCTCAATTTATGGTTTGGCATCATGGCATGTGTGAAGTGCTTAAATGTTCAAAAAGAAAAATAGGAGAGTAAAAAAGTTGAAAAGTAGAAAAACTTAGCAGCGGCGCTCGGCCACGCTACCTATTTGTACGTTTGATACTAGGCCGTGCATGCCCAATCTCGTATCCAGAGCCTGCGTTTCTTTAGCCTAGATTGGCGCAATTATTGTAAGAATAATTCTTATTTTTTTATTTTTAAATTCGCTCGATTTTTAGCTCAATTTATGGTTTGGCATGATGGCATGTGTGAAGTGCTTAAATTTTTAAAAAGAAAAATACGAGAGTAAAAAAGTTGAAAAGAAGAAAAAATTGGCAGCGGTGGGATTCGAACACACGCCTCTTACGAGACTGGTGCCTTAAACCAGCGCCTTAGACCGCTCGGCCACGCTACCTATTTGTACGTTTGATACTAGGCCGTGCATGCCCAATCTCGTAACCCAGAGCCTGCGTTCCTTTAGCCTAGATTGGCGCAATTGTTGTAAGAATAGTTCTTATTTTTTTATTTTTAAATTCGCTCGATTTTTACCTCAATTTATGGTTTGGCATCATGGCATGTGTGAAGTGCTTAAATGTTCAAAAAGAAAAATAGGAGAGTAAAAAAGTTGAAAAACTTGGCAGCGGTGGGATTCGAACCCACGCCTCTTACGAGACTGGTGCCTAAAACCAGCGCCTTAGACCGCTCGGCCACGCTACCTTTTTGTACGTTTGATACTAGGCCGTCCTTTAGCCTTGGCACAGGTCAAAAGGAACGCAGGCTCAGGCTCTGTACGAGATTGGCGCAATTATTGTAAGAATAATTCTTATTATTTTATTTTTAAATTCGCTCGATTTGTAGCTCAATTTATGGTTTGGCATCATGGCATGTGTGAAGTGCTTAAATGTTCAAAAAGAAAAATAGGAGAGTAAAAAAGTTGAAAAGAAGAAAAACTTGGCAGCGGTGGGATTCGAACCCACGCCTCTTACGAGACTGGACACGCTACCTATTTGAACGTTTGATACTAGGCCGTGCATGCCCAATCTCGTATCGAGAGCCTGCGTTCCTTTAGCCTAGATTGGCGCAATTGTTCTAAGAATAGTTCTTATTTTTTTATTTTTAAATTCGCTCGATTTTTACCTTAATTTATGGATGTGTGAAGTGCTTAAATGTTCAAAAAGAAAAATAGGAGAGTAAAAAAGTTGAAAAGAAGAAAAAATTTGCAGCGGTGGGATTCGAACCCACGCCTCTTACGAGACAGGTGCCTTAAACCAGCGCCTTAGACCGCTCGGCCACGCTACCTATTTGTACGTTTGATACTAGGTCGTGCATGCCCAATCTCGTAACCCAGAGCCTGCGTTCCTTTAGCCTAGATTGGCGCAATTGTTGTAAGAATAGTTCTTATTTTTTTATTTTTAAATTCGCTCGATTTTTACCTCAATTTATGCTTTGGCATCATGGCATGTGTGAAGTGCTTAAATGTTCAAAAAGAAAAATAGGAGAGTAAAAAAGTTGAAAAGAAGAAAAAATTGGCAGCGGTGGGATTCGAACTCACGATACTGAACTCTCTTACGAGACTGGTGCCTTAAACCAGCGCCTTAGACCGCTCGGCCACGCTACCTATTTGTACGTTTGATACTAGGCCGTGCAGCCCAATCTCGTAACGAGATTGGCGCAATTGTTGTAAGAATAATTCTTTTTTTTTTTTTTAAATTCGCTCGATTTTTAGCTCAATTTATGGTTTGGCATCATGGCATGTGTGAAGTGCTTAAATGTTCAAAAAGAAAAATAGGAGAGTAAAAAAGTTGAAAAACTTTGCAGCGGTGGGATTCGAACCAACGCCTCTTACGAGACTGGTGCCTTAAACCAGCGCCTTAGACCGCTCGGCCACGCTACCTATTTGTACGTTTGATACTAGGCCGTGCATGCCCAATCTCGTATCCAGAGCCTGCGTTTCTTTAGCCTAGATTGGCGCAATTATTGTAAGAATAATTCTTATTTTTTTATTTTTAAATTCGCTCGATTTTTAGCTCAATTTATGGTTTGGCATGATGGCATGTGTGAAGTGCTTAAATTTTTAAAAAGAAAAATACGAGAGTAAAAAAGTTGAAAAGAAGAAAAAATTGGCAGCGGTGGGATTCGAACCCACGCCTCTTACGAGACTGGTGCCTAAAACCAGCGCCTTAGACCGCTCGGCCACGCTACCTTTTTGTACGTTTGATACAAGGCCGTCCTTTAGCCTTGGCACAGGTCAAAAGGAACGCAGGCTCAGGCTCTGTACGAGATTGGCGCAATTGTTGTAAGAATAATTCTTATTATTTTATTTTTAAATTCGCTCGATTTGTAGCTCAATTTATGGTTTGGCATCATGGCATGTGTGAAGTGATTAAATGTTCAAAAAGAAAAATAGGAGAGTAAAAAAGTTGAAAAGAAGAAAAACTTGGCAGCGGTGGGATTCGAACCCACGCCTCTTACGAGACTGGACACGCTACCTATTTGAACGTTTGATACTAGGCCGTGCATGCCCAATCTCGTATCGAGAGCCTGCGTTCCTTTAGCCTAGATTGGCGCAATTATTGTAACAATAGTTCTTATTTTTTTATTTTTAAATTCGCTCGATTTTTACCTCAATTTATGGATGTGTGAAGTGCATAAATGTTCAAAAAGAAAAATAGGCGAGTAAAAAAGTTGAAAAGAAGAAAAACTTGGCAGCGGTGGGATTCGAACCCACGCCTCTTACGAGACTGGTGCCTAAAACCAGCGCCTTAGACCGCTCGGCCACGCTACCTATTTGTACGTTTGATACTAGGCCGTGCATGCCCAATCTCGTAACCCAGAGCCTGCGTTCCTTTAGCCTAGATTGGCGCAATTGTTGTAAGAATAGTTCTTATTTTTTTATTTTTAAATTCGCTCGATTTTTAGCTCAATTTATGGTTTGGCATCATGGCATGTGTGAAGTGATTAAATGTTCAAAAAGAAAAATAGGAGAGTAAAAAAGTTGAAAAGAAGAAAAATTTGGCAGCGGTGGGATTCTAACCCACGCCTCTTACGAGACTGGTGCCTTAAACCAGCGCCTTAGACCGCTCGGCCACGCTACCTATTTGTACGTTTGATACTAGGCCGTGCAGCCCAATCTCGTAACGAGATTGGCGCAATTGTTGTAAGAATAATTCTTATTTTTTTATTTTTAAATTCGCTCGATTTTTAGCTCAATTTATGGTTTGGCATCATGGCATGTGTGAAGTGCTTAAATGATCAAAAAGAAAAATAGGAGAGTAAAAAAGTTGAAAAGTAGAAAAACTTGGCAGCGGCGCTCGGCCACGCTACCTATTTGTACGTTTGATACTAGGCCGTGCATGCCCAATCTCGTATCCAGAGCCTGCGTTTCTTTAGCCTAGATTGGCGCAATTATTGTAAGAATAATTCTTATTTTTTTATTTTTAAATTCGCTCGATTTTTAGCTCAATTTATGGTTTGGCATCATGGCATGTGTGAAGTGCTTAAATGTTCAAAAAGAAAAATAGGAGAGTAAAAAAGTTGAAAAGAAGAAAAACTTGGCAGCGGTGGGATTCGAACCCACGCCTCTTACGAGACTGGACACGCTACCTATTTGAACGTTTGATACTAGGCCGTGCATGCCCAATCTCGTATCGAGAGCCTGCGTTCCTTTAGCCTAGATTGGCGCAATTATTGTAAAAATAGTTCTTATTTTTTTATTTTTAAATTCGCTCGATTTTTACCTCAATTTATGGATGTGTGAAGTGCATAAATGTTCAAAAAGAAAAATAGGCGAGTAAAAAAGTTGAAAAGAAGAAAAACTTGGCAGCGGTGGGATTCGAACCCACGCCTCTTACGAGACTGGTGCCTAAAACCAGCGCCTTAGACCGCTCGGCCACGCTACCTATTTGCACGTTTGATCCAGAGCCTGCGTTCCTTTAGCCTAGATTGGCGCAATTGTTGTAAGAATAGTTCTTATTTTTTTTTTTTTAAATTCGCTCGATTTTTACCTGAATTTATGGTTTGGCATCATGGCATATGTGAAGTGCTTAAATGTTCAAAAAGAAAAATAGGAGAGTAAAAAAGTTGAAAAACTTGGCAGCGGTGGGAATCTAAACCACGCCTCTTACGAGACTGGTGCCTTAAACCAGCGCCTTAGACCGCTCGGCCACGCTACCTATTTGTACGTTTGATACTAGGCCGTGCAGCCCAATCTCGTAACGAGATTGGCGCAATTGTTGTAAGAATAATTCTTATTTTTTTATTTTTAAATTCGCTCGATTTTTAGCTCAATTTATGGTTTGGCATCATGGCATGTGTGAAGTGCTTAAATGATCAAAAAGAAAAATAGGAGAGTAAAAAAGTTGAAAAGTAGAAAAACTTGGCAGCGGCGCTCGGCCACGCTACCTATTTGTACGTTTGATACTAGGCCGTGCATGCCCAATCTCGTATCCAGAGCCTGCGTTTCTTTGGCCTAGATTGGCGCAATTATTGTAAGAATAATTCTTATTTTTTTATTTTTAAATTCGCTCGATTTTTAGCTCAATTTATGGTTTGGCATCATGGCATGGCATCATGGCATGTGTGAAGTGCTTAAATTTTTAAAAAGAAAAATACGAGAGTAAAAAAGTTGAAAAGAAGAAAAAATTGGCAGCGGTGGGATTCGAACCCACGCCTCTTACGAGACTGGTGCCTTAAACCAGCGCCTTAGACCGCTCGGCCACGCTACCTATTTGTACGTTTGATACTAGGCCGTGCATGCCCAATCTCGTAACCCAGAGCCTGCGTTCCTTTAGCCTAGATTGGCGCAATTGTTGTAAGAATAGTTCTTATTTTTTTATTTTTAAATTCGCGCGATTTTTACCTCAATTTATGGTTTGGCATCATGGCATGTGTGAAGTGCTTAAATGTTCAAAAAGAAAAATAGGAGAGTAACAAAGTTGAAAAACTTGGCAGCGGTGGGATTCGAACCCACGCCTCTTACGAGACTGGTGCCTAAAACCAGCGCCTTAGACCGCTCGGCCACGCTACCTTTTTGTACGTTTGATACTAGGCCGTCCTTTAGCCTTGGCACAGGTCAAAAGGAACGCAGGCTCAGGCTCTGTACGAGATTGGCGCAATTGTTGTAAGAATAATTCTTATTTTTTTATTTTTAAATTCGCTCGATTTGTAGCTCAATTTATGGTTTGGCATCATGGCATGTGTGAAGTGCTTAAATGTTCAAAAAGAAAAATAGGAGAGTAAAAAAGTTGAAAAGAAGAAAAACTTGGCAGCGGTGGGATTCGAACCCACGCCTCTTACGAGACTGGACACGCTACCTATTTGAACGTTTGATACTAGGCCGTGCATGCCCAATCTCGTATCGAGAGCCTGCGTTCCTTTAGCCTAGATTGGCGCAATTATTGTAACAATAGTTCTTATTTTTTTATTTTTAAATTCGCTCGATTTTTACTTCAATTTATGGATGTGTGAAGTGCATAAATGTTCAAAAAGAAAAATAGGCGAGTAAAAAAGTTGAAAAGAAGAAAAACTTGGCAGCGGTGGGATTCGAACCCACGCCTCTTACGAGACTGGTGCCTAAAACCAGTGCCTTAGACCGCTCGGCCACGCTACCTATTGGTACGTTTGATACTAGGCCGTGCATGCCCAATCTCGTACCCAGAGCCTGCGTTCCTTTAGCCTAGATTGGCGCAATTGTTCTAAGAATAGTTCTTATTTTTTTTTTTTTAAATTCGCTCGATTTTTACCTTAATTTATGGATGTGTGAAGTGCTTAAATGTTCAAAAAGAAAAATAGGAGAGTAAAAAAGTTGAAAAGAAGAAAAAAATTGCAGCGGTGGGACTCGAACCCACGCCTCTTACGAGACAGGTGCCTTAAACCAGCGCCTTAGACCGCTCGGCCACGCTACCTATTTGTAAGTTTGATACTAGGTCGTGCATGCCCAATCTCGTAACCCAGAGCCTGCGTTCCTTTAGCCTAGATTGGCGCAATTGTTGTAAGAATAGTTCTTATTTTTTTATTTTTAAATTCGCTCGATTTTTAGCTCAATTTATGGTTTGGCATCATGGCATGTGTGAAGTGCTTAAATGTTCAAAAAGAAAAATAGGAGAGTAAAAAAGTTGAAAAGAAGAAAAATTTGGCAGCGGTGGGATTCTAACCCACGCCTCTTACGAGACTGTTGCCTAAAATCAGCGCCTTAGACCGCTCGGCCACGCTACCTATTTGCACGTTTGATCCAGAGCCTGCGTTCCTTTAGCCTAGATTGGCGATTGTTGTAAGAATAGTTCTTATTTTTTTATTTTTAAATTTGCTCGATTTTTACCTCAATTTATGGTTTGGCATCATGGCATATGTGAAGTGCTTAAATGTTCAAAAAGAAAAATAGGAGAGTAAAAAAGTTGAAAAACTTGGCAGCGGTGGGATTCGAACCCACGCCTCTTACGAGACTGGTGCCTAAAACCAGCGCCATAGACCGCTCGGCCACGCTACCTTTTTGTACGTTTGATAATAGGCCATGCATGCCCAGTCTCGCACCCAGAGCCTGCGTTCCTTTAGCCTTGGCACAGGCCAAAAGGAACGCAGGCTCAGGCTCTGTACGAGATTGGCGCAATTGTTGTAAGAATAATTCTTATTTTTTTATTTTTAAATTCGCTCGATTTTTAGCTCAATTTATGGTTTGGCATCATGGCATGTGTGAAGTGCTTAAATGTTCAAAAAGAAAAATAGGAGAGTAAAAAAGTTGAAAAGTAGAAAAACTTGGTAGCGGCGCTCGGGCACGCTACCTATTTGTACGTTTGATACTAGGCCGTGCATGCCCAATCTCGTAACCCAGAGCCTGCGTTCCTTTAGCCTAGATTGGCGCAATTGTTGTAAGAATAGTTCTTATTTTTTTATTTTTAAATTCGCTCGATTTTTACCTCAATTTATGGTTTGGCATCATGGCATGTGTGAAGTGCTTAAATGTTCAAAAAGAAAAATAGGAGAGTAAAAAAGTTGAAAAACTTGGCAGCGGTGGGATTCGAACCCACGCCTCTTACGAGACTGGTGCCTAAAACCAGCGCCTTAGACCGCTCGGCCACGCTACCTATTTGTACGTTTGATATTAGGCCGTGCATGCCCAATCTCGTATCCAGAGCCTGCGTTTCTTTAGCCTAGATTGGCGCAATTATTGTAAGAATAATTTATTTTTTTTTTTTTAAATTCGCTCGATTTTTAGCTCAATTTATGGTTTGGCATCATGGCATGTGTGAAGTGCTTAAATTTTTAAAAAGAAAAATACGAGAGTAAAAAAGTTGAAAAGAAGAAAAAATTGGCAGCGGTGGGATTCGAACCCACGCCTCTTACGAGACTGGTGCCTTAAACCAGCGCCTTAGACCGCTCGGCCACGCTACCTATTTGTACGTTTGATACTAGGCCGTGCATGCCCAATCTCGTATCCAGAGCCTGCGTTCCTTTAGCCTAGATTGGCGCAATTGTTGTAAGAATAGTTCTTATTTTTTTATTTTTAAATTCGCTCAATTTTTAGCTCAATTTATGGTTTGGCATCATGGCATGTGTGAAGTGCTTAAATGTTCAAAAAGAAAAATAGGAGAGTAAAAAAGTTGAAAAGTAGAAAAACTTGGTAGCGGCGCTCGGGCACGCTACCTATTTGTACGTTTGATACTAGGCCGTGCATGCCCAATCTCGTATCCAGAGCTTGCGTTCCTTTACCTAGATTGGCGCAATTGTTGTAAGAATAGTTCTTATTTTTTTATTTTTAAATTCGCTCGATTTTTAGCTCAATTTATGGTTTGGCATCATGGCATGTGTGAAGTGCTTAAATGTTCAAAAAGAAAAATAGGAGAGTAAAAAAGTTGAAAAACTTGGCAGCGGTGGGATTCGAACCCACGCATCTTACGAGACTGGTGCCTAAAACCAGCGCCATAGACCGCTCGGCCACGCTACCTATTTGTACGTTTGATACTAGGCCGTGCATGCCCAATCTCGTATTCAGAGCCTGCGTTTCTTTAGCCTAGATTGGCGCAATTATTGTAAGAATAATTCTTATTTTTTTATTTTTAAATTCGCTCGATTTTTAGCTCAATTTATGGTTTGGCATCATGGCATGTGTGAAGTGCTTAAATGTTCAAAAAGAAAAATAGGAGAGTAAAAAAGTTGAAAAGAAGAAGAAATTGGCAGCGGTGGGATTCGAACCCACGCCTCTTACGAGACTGGTGCCTTAAACCAGCGCCTTAGACCGCTCGGCCACGCTACCTATTTGTACGTTTGATACTAGGCCGCCGCACGCCCAATCTCGTAACGAGATTGGCGCAATTGTTGTAAGAATAATTCTTATTTTTTTATTTTTAAATTCGCTCGTTTTTAGCTCAATTTATGGTTTGGCATCATGGCATGTGTGAAGTGCTTAAATGTTCAAAAAGAAAAAAAGGAGAGTAAAAAAGTTGAAAAGTAGAAAAACTTGGCAGCGGCGCTCGGCCACGCTACCTATTTGTACGTTTGATACTAGGCCATGCATGCCCAATCTCGTATCCAGAGCCTGCGTTCCTTTAGCCTAGATTGGCGCAATTGTTGTAAGAATAGTTCTTATTTTTTTATTTTTAAATTCGCTCGATTTTTAGCTCAATTTATGGTTTGGCATCATGGCATGTGTGAAGTGCTTAAATGTTCAAAAAGAAAAATAGGAGAGTAAAAAAGTTGAAAAACTTGGCAGCGGTGGGATTCGAACCCACGCCTCTTACGAGACTGGTGCCTAAAACCAGCGCCTTAGACCGCTCGGCCACGCTACCTATTTGTACGTTTGATACTAGGCCGTGCATGCCCAATCTCGTATCCAGAGCCTGCGTTTCTTTAGCCTAGATTGGCGCAATTATTGTTATAATTTTTTTTTTTTTTTTTAAATTCGCTAGATTTTTAGCTCAATTTATGGTTTGGCATCATGGCATGTGTGAAGTGCTTAAATTTTTAAAAAGAAAAATACGAGAGTAAAAAAGTTGAAAAGAAGAAAAAATTGGCAGCGGTGGGATTCGAACCCACGCCTCTTACGAGACTGGTGCCTTAAACCAGCGCCTTAGACCGCTCGGCCACGCTACCTATTTGTACGTTTGATACTAGGCCGTGCATGCCCAATCTCGTAACCCAGAGCCTGCGTTCCTTTAGCCTAGATTGGCGCAATTGTTGTAAGAATAGTTCTTATTTTTTTATTTTTAAATTCGCTCGATTTTTACCTCAATTTATGGTTTGGCATCATGGCATGTGTGAAGTGCTTAAATTTTTAAAAAGAAAAAATACGAGAGTAAAAAAGTTGAAAAGTAGAAAAACTTGGCAGCGGCGCTCGGCCACACTACCTATTTGTACGTTTGATACTATTATTATTATTATTAAAGTCTTTAATATCAATAGACACAACAGACGTGTGACTTTACAAGGAATCGTAAATTACATATTGTACATACTAATTATTAAAAGTGTTAGTTAAAATCTATTTACAATATTTAATATATATCAAAAATAGTTAAAAAGACATCTGTTTAAAAATGATCGTTTATATCTTTCAGTTCTAACTTTCGGGAGGATGAACGTGTGTTCTCGTTCTCTAAGTACTCTCTGTCTTTTTGGAGGAAGTAATTCGTATAAAACATGTCCAGGGTCATTTGATATCTTCTTAAATAATATTCTGTCTCTCTCTTTAATCAGGCCGGACATCTTAATGTTTTTTGACGTGTATCCATATCGATGAGTTCGCCTGAAAAACCTATCAATGCGATCCAAGTATTTGTTTTGCAAGGCAGAACCCCATACTTCTATCCCATAATAAAACAGTGACATTATAAGTGAGTCAAACAGTTTACTAAGTTGATCTTTGGAGTAACCATAAAACCTACATACTCTCAATATGTACATACGGCTACTTGCTTTTGACAGTAGACTATCTACATGAAGATCCCAGCAGCAAAGGTCATCTTGGAAAGTAATACCAAGAAGTTTCAACCATTTTTTCCGATCAATACCTATTATCGATGGTGGTAAAGGTTTGGAGGTCCTGCCGCCCACTAGCATTTCCCATGTTTTTGACAAATTCAGTGACATCCGGTTATTCATTGCCCAATTCTCGATGTTTCTGACTTCCTCAGACGCCGAATCACAGCTTAGCTTAACAGGTGCACTGACAGTTATGTCATCAGCAAACTTAACAAGTAAGTTGCTATATGGATCTTTTAATGTTATATCGTTCACCATTAAAGAAAACAGAAAAGGACCAAGGACCGTACCCTGCGGTACACCTCTGTTGATGTCAACGTATTCCGTTACAATCTCATCAACGACAACCCTTTGTCTTCGGTTCATCAAAAAACTAATAATCCAATTAATAATGTAAGGATTAATATTAGTTGACTTGAGTTTTTCACAGACAAGGTCGTGAGGAACAGAATCAAAAGCTTTACTAAAGTCGAAAGACATCACTCGAACAAAGTCAGCGTCTTCGTCCAACCATTTAAGCCAATGATGTTGGCATTTGATAAGGGCAGTTGTTGTATTTGTGCCTTCCTTATAGGCAAACTGATCCATTCCAATCACTGACTTGGCTTCTGACGAAATTTCTTGTTTGAAGACCATTTTCTCAAAGAGTCTCATTATAATATCCGTCAGCGATATAGGCCTCAGCTGGGTACATTCTGTTAGAGGAGATTCTTTGGGTATCGGACTTACATTCGCAAATTTCCACAAGAGGGGAACGCACTGTTGTTTCAATGACGAGTTAAATACATAGGTGACTACTGGCGCAAGTTGCTGTGCGAAATTTTTCCACATCCAATAAGGAAGCCCGTCCGGACCTGGCGAGGTTCGTTTTTGTTTGGTCAAAAATGTTTTAACAGTGTGTACATCGACAGTAGGAATTCGAGTTCCTTCAGGAATCGGTAGAAGTTTTGGAGCCATGTATTGAGTGTCAGTGTTAATCTTTTGAAAATACAAATTTATAACATGTGGGTCAATGATAGAACTCACATTTTGGCTTTTGGTTCCTCTACCAGTAATTTTATTTACAGTATTCCACCACCCCTTTGACCCAGCACTGTATTTTCTGTTCTCGTCGCAAACAGCACGAACTTGGTTTTCACGAATGAGTCCATTAATTCGTTCTTGGAGATCATTGTTTATACCCTTCGTAATATTCTTATTCCTTATCGTGCATAAGTGTTTGACCAGTGGTGACATGTAGGGAGGATCGCGTGTTGACACCTTAACCTTAATTAGGGGAAAAGACTCATTAAATTTCCCAATAATGATATCATTCAACAAACTAACTGCTACGCTGGCATCATTACAAGTATAGACGCCACTCCAGTCGCACTCTTCCAATTTCTTCCCCATATTAGACTTTCGATGATCTCTAACATCTCTAAAGTACACATATTTTCTCTTTGGTCTCACAGCGTGTTGAGGAGTAATCAGTACAGCAGAGTGATCAGACCTTACTAAACCTTTAAAGATGATGGGTTGCTTCCACAAGTGCGGGCAGTTGGTCAGGAATACATCTAGTATTTTTTGTCCTCTTGTAGACTTTTTAACTAGTTGCACTAAATTATGCTGACTAATAAGGTCTTTTATACTTAATTGATTGATATCTCCAGCAATGATTATTCTTGCGTTAGGTTCTGAAAGGAGAATCTGTTCACAACTTTCTGACAAGTGATCTAGTAACTCAGTCTCAGTATATATAGGGTTTGGTGGATGATACACCGCAGCGACATAATATTTGGTATTAGATGTTCTAATGTCACACCACACGCATTCCAGATTATTTTGGAAATTGAGACGTTTTACCTTCCAATCGCTTCGACACAGTATGGCGACTCCTCCCCCGAGTCGCAAATCATAACGATCTTTTCTTACAAGAACATAGCCGTTAGGGCATATAAGGCTTGATGGGATTTTGGCGTTAAGCCATGTCTCAGAGACGAAACAGATGTCTATGTTATTTGTACATAAATCTGTATATAAAGCAGAGGCCGCATCCGGTTTAGCCAGTGATCGAGCATTTATAACATACTAGGCCTATACTAGGCCGTGCATGGCCAATCTCGTATCCAGAGCCTGCGTTCCTTTAGCCTAGATTGGCGCAATTGTTGTAAGAATAGTTCTTAAATGTTCAAAAAGAAAAATAGGAGAGTAAAAAAGGTGAAAAACTTGGCAGCGGTGGGATTCGAACCCACGCCTCTTACGAGACTGGTGCCTAAAACCAGCGCCTTAGACCGCTCGGCCACGCGACCTATTTGTACGTTTGATACTAGGCCGTGCATGCCCAATCTCGTATCCAGAGCCTGCGTTTCTTTAGCCTAGATTGGCGCAATTATTGTAAGAATAATTCTTATTTTTTTATTTTTAAATTCGCTCGATTTTTAGCTCAATTTATGGTTTGGCATCATGGCATGTGTGAAGTGCTTAAATTTTTAAAAAGAAAAATACGAGAGTAAAAAAGTTGAAAAGAAGAAAAAATTGGCAGCGGTGGGATTCGAACCCACGCCTCTTACGAGACTGGTGCCTTAAACTAGCGCCTTAGACCGCTCGGCCACGCTACCTATTTGTACGTTTTATACTAGGCCGTGCATGCCCAATCTCGTATCCAGAGCCTGCGTTCCTTTAGCCTAGATTGGCGCAATTGTTGTAAGAATAGTTCTTATTTTTTTATTTTTAAATTCGCTCGATTTTTACCTTAATTTATGGATGTGTGAAGTGCTTAAATGTTCAAAAAGAAAAATAGGAGAGTAAAAAAGTTGAAAAACTTGGCAGCGGTGGGATTCGAACCCACGCCTCTTACGAGACTGGTGCCTAAAACCAGCGCCTTAGACCGCTCGGCCACGCTACCTATTTGTACGTTTGATACTAGGCCGTGCATGCCCAATCTCGTATCCAGAGCCTGCGTTTCTTTAGCCTAGATTGGCGCAATTATTGTAAGAATAATTCTTATTTTTTTATTTTTAAATTCGCTCGATTTTTAGCTCAATTTATGGTTTGGCATCATGGCATGTGTGAAGTGCTTAAATTTTTAAAAAGAAAAATACGAGAGTAAAAAAGTTGAAAAGAAGAAAAAATTGGCAGCGGTGGGATTCGAACCCACGCCTCTTACGAGACTGGTGCCTTAAACCAGCGCCTTAGACCGCTCGGCCACGCTACCTATTTGTACGTTTGATACTAGGCCGTGCATGCCCAATCTCGTAACCCAGAGCCTGCGTTCCTTTAGCCTAGATTGGCGCAATTGTTGTAAGAATAGTTCTTTTTTTTTTTTTTTTAAATTCGCTCGATTTTTAGCTCAATTTATGGTTGGGCATCATGGCATGTGTGAAGTGCTTAAATGTTCAAAAAGAAAAATAGGAGAGTAAAAAAGTTGAAAAGAAGAAAAATTTGGCAGCGGTGGGATTCGAACCCACGCCTCTTACGAGACTGGTGCCTTAAACCAGCGCACCTATTTGTACGTTTGATACTAGGCCGTGCAGCCCAATCTCGTAACGAGATTGGCGCAATTGTTGTAAGAATAATTCTTATTTTTTTATTTTTAAATTCGCTCGATTTTTAGCTCAATTTATGGTTTGGCATCATGGCATGTGTGAAGTGCTTAAATGTTCAAAAAGAAAAATAGGAGAGTAAAAAAGTTGAAAAGTAGAAAAACTTGGTAGCGGCGCTCGGCCACGCTACCTATTTGCACGTTTGATACTAGGCCGTGCATGCCCAATCTCGTATCCAGAGCCTGCGTTTCTTTAGCCTAGATTGGCGCAATTGTTGTAAGAATAGTTCTTATTTTTTTATTTTTAAATTCGCTCGATTTTTAGCTCAATTTATGGTTTGGCATCATGGCATGTGTGAAGTGCTTAAATTTTTAAAAAGAAAAATACGAGAGTAAAAAAGTTGAAAAGAAGAAAAAATTGGCAGCGGTGGGATTCGAACCCACGCCTCTTACGAGACTGGTGCCTTAAACCAGCGCCTTAGACCGCTCGGCCACGCTACCTATTTGTACGTTTGATACTAGGCCGTGCATGCCCAATCTCGTAACCCAGAGCCTGCGTTCCTTTAGCCTAGATTGGCGCAATTGTTGTAAGAATAGTTCTTATTTTTTTATTTTTAAATTCGCTCGATTTTTACCTCAATTTATGGTTTGGCATCATGGCATGTGTGAAGTGCTTAAATGTTCAAAAAGAAAAATAGGTTAGTAAAAAAGTTGAAAAGAAGAAAAAATTGGCAGCGGTGGGATTCGAACCCACGCCTCTTACGAGACTGGTGCCTTAAACCAGCGCCTTAGACCGCTCGGCCACGCTACCTATTTGTACGTTTGATACTAGGCCGTGCAGCCGAATCTCGTAACGAGATTGGCGCAATTGTTGTAAGAATAATTCTTATTTTTTTATTTTTAAATTCGCTCGATTTTTAGCTCAATTTATGGTTTGGCATCATGGCATGTGTGAAGTGCTTAAATGTTCAAAAAGAAAAATAGGAGAGTAAAAAAGTTGAAAAGTAGAAAAACTTGGCAGCGGCGCTCGGCCACGCTACCTATTTGTACGTTTGATACTAGGCCGTGCATGCCCAATCTCGTATCCAGAGCCTGCGTTCCTTTAGCCTAGATTGGCGCAATTGTTGTAAGAATAGTTCTTATTTTTTTATTTTTAAATTCGCTCGATTTGTAGCTCAATTTATGGTTTGGCATCATGGCATGTGTGAAGTGCTTAAATGTTCAAAAAGAAAAATAGGAGAGTAAAAAAGTTGAAAAACTTGGCAGCGGTGGGATTCGAACCCACGCCTCTTACGAGACTGGTGCCTAAAACCAGCGCCTTAGACCGCTCGGCCACGCTACCTATTTGTACGTTTAATACTAGGCCGTGCATGCCCAATCTCGTATCCAGAGCCTGCGTTCCTTTAGCCTAGATCGGCGCAATTATTGTAAGAATAATTCTTATTTTTTTATTTTTAAATTCGCTCGATTTTTAGCTCAATTTATGGTTTGGCATCATGGCATGTGTGAAGTGCTTAAATTTTTAAAAAGAAAAATAGGAGAGTAAAAAAGTTGAAAAGAAGAAAAAATTGGCAGCGGTGGGATTCGAACCCACGCCTCTTACGAGACTGGTGCCTTAAACCAGCGCCTTAGACCGCTCGGCCACGCTACCTTTTTGTACGTTTGATACTAGGCCGTCCTTTAGCCTTGGCACAGGTCAAAAGGAACGCAGGCTCAGGCTCTGTACGAGATTGGCGCAATTGTTGTAAGAATAATTCTTATTTTTTTATTTTTAAATTCGCTCGATTTGTAGCTCAATTTATGGTTTGGCATCATGGCATGTGTGAAGTGCTTAAATGTTCAAAAAGAAAAATAGGAGAGTAAAAAAGTTGAAAAGAAGAAAAACTTGGCAGCGGTGGGATTCGAACCCACGCCTCTTACGAGACTGGTGCCTTAAACCAGCGCCTTAGACCGCTCGGCCACGCTACCTATTTGTACGTTTGATACTAGGCCGTGCAGCCGAATCTCGTAACGAGATTGGCGCAATTGTTGTAAGAATAATTCTTATTTTTTTATTTTTAAATTCGCTCGATTTTTAGCTCAATTTATGGTTTGGCATCATGGCATGTGTGAAGTGCTTAAATGTTCAAAAAGAAAAATAGGAGAGTAAAAAAGTTGAAAAGTAGAAAAACTTGGCAGCGGCGCTCGGCCACGCTACCTATTTGTACGTTTGATACTAGGCCGTGCATGCCCAATCTCGTATCCAGAGCCTGCGTTCCTTTAGCCTAGATTGGCGCAATTGTTGTAAGAATAGTTCTTATTTTTTTATTTTTAAATTCGCTCGATTTGTAGCTCAATTTATGGTTTGGCATCATGGCATGTGTGAAGTGCTTAAATGTTCAAAAAGAAAAATAGGAGAGTAAAAAAGTTGAAAAACTTGGCAGCGGTGGGATTCGAACCCACGCCTCTTACGAGACTGGTGCCTAAAACCAGCGCCTTAGACCGCTCGGCCACGCTACCTATTTGTACGTTTAATACTAGGCCGTGCATGCCCAATCTCGTATCCAGAGCCTGCGTTTCTTTAGCCTAGATTGGCGCAATTATTGTAAGAATAATTCTTATTTTTTTATTTTTAAATTCGCTCGATTTTTAGCTCAATTTATGGTTTGGCATCATGGCATGTGTGAAGTGCTTAAATTTTTAAAAAGAAAAATACGAGAGTAAAAAAGTTGAAAAGAAGAAAAACTTGGCAGCGGTGGGATTCGAACCCACGCCTCTTACGAGACTCGTGCCTTAAACCAGCGCCTTAGACCGCTCGGCCACGCTACCTTTTTGTACGTTTGATACTAGGCCGTCCTTTAGCCTTGGCACAGGTCAAAAGGAACGCAGGCTCAGGCTCTGTACGAGATTGGCGCAATTGTTGTAAGAATAATTCTTATTTTTTTATTTTTAAATTCGCTCGATTTGTAGCTCAATTTATGGTTTGGCATCATGGCATGTGTGAAGTGCTTAAATGTTCAAAAAGAAAAATAGGAGAGTAAAAAAGTTGAAAAGAAGAAAAACTTGGCAGCGGTGGGATTCGAACCCACGCCTCTTACGAGACTGGCCACGCTACCTATTTGAACGTTTGATACTAGGCCGTGCATGCCCAATCTCGTATCGAGAGCCTGCGTTCCTTTAGCCTAGATTGGCGCAATTATTGTAACAATAGTTCTTATTTTTTTATTTTTAAATTCGCTCGATTTTTACCTCAATTTATGGATGTGTGAAGTGCATAAATGTTCAAAAAGAAAAATAGGCGAGTAAAAAAGTTGAAAAGAAGAAAAACTTGGCAGCGGTGGGATTCGAACCCACGCCTCTTACGAGACTGGTGCCTAAAACCAGCGCCTTAGACCGCTCGGCCACGCTACCTATTTGTACGTTTGATACTAGGCCGTGCATGCCCAATCTCGTACCCAGAGCCTGCGTTCCTTTAGCCTAGATTGGCGCAATTGTTCTAAGAATAGTTCTTATTTTTTTATTTTTAAATTCGCTCGATTTTTACCTTAATTTATGGATGTGTGAAGTGCTTAAATGTTCAAAAAGAAAAATAGGAGAGTAAAAAAGTTGAAAAACTTGGCAGCGGTGGGATTCGAACCCACGCCTCTTACGAGACTGGTGCCTAAAACCAGCGCCTTAGACCGCTCGGCCACGCTACCTATTTGTACGTTTGATACTAGGCCGTGCATGCCCAATCTCGTATCCAGAGCCTGCGTTTCTTTAGCCTAGATTGGCGCAATTATTGTAAGAATAATTCTTATTTTTTTATTTTTAAATTCGCTCGATTTTTAGCTCAATTTATGGTTTGGCATCATGGCATATGTGAAGTGCTTAAATGTTCAAAAAGAAAAATAGGAGAGTAAAAAAGTTGAAAAACTTGGCAGCGGTGGGATTCGAACCCACGCCTCTTACGAGACTGGTGCCTAAAACCAGCGCCTTAGACCGCTCGGCCACGCTACCTATTTGTACGTTTGATACTAGGCCGTGCATGCCCAATCTCGTATCCAGAGCCTGCGTTTCTTTAGCCTAGATTGGCGCAATTATTGTAAGAATAATTCTTATTTTTTTATTTTTAAATTCGCTCGATTTTTAGCTCAATTTATGGTTTGGCATCATAGCATGTGTGAAGTGCTTAAATTTTTAAAAAGAAAAATACGAGAGTAAAAAAGTTGAAAAGAAGAAAAAATTGGCAGCGGTGGGAATCGAAACCACGCCTCTTACGAGACTGGTGCCTTAAACCAGCGCCTTAGACCGCTCGGCCACGCTACCTATTTGTACGTTTGATACTAGGCCGTGCAGCCCAATCTCGCAACGAGATAGGCGCAATTGTTGTAAGAATAATTCTTATTTTTTTATTTTTAAATTCGCTCGATTTTTAGCTCAATTTATGGTTTGGCATCATGGCATGTGTGAAGTGCTTAAATGTTCAAAAAGAAAAATAGGAGAGTAAAAAAGTTGAAAAACTTGGCAGCGGTGGGATTCGAACCCACGCCTCTTACGAGACTGGCCACGTTACCTATTTGAACGTTTGATACTAGGCCGTGCATGCCCAATCTCGTATCGAGAGCCTGCGTTCCTTTAGCCTAGATTGGCGCAATTATTGTAACAATAGTTCTTATATTTTTATTTTTAAAGTCGCTCGATTTTTACCTCAATTTATGGATGTGTGAAGTGTATAAATGTTCAAAAAGAAAAATAGGCGAGTAAAAAAGTTGAAAAGAAGAAAAACTTGGCAGCGGTGGGATTCGAACCCACGCCTCTTACGAGACTGGTGCCTAAAACCAGCGCCTTAGACCGCTCGGCCACGCTAGCTATTTGTACGTTTGATACTAGGCCGTGCATGCCCAATCTCGTACCCAGAGCCTGCGTTCCTTTAGCCTAGATTGGCGCAATTGTTCTAAGAATAGTTCTTATTTTTTTATTTTTAAATTCGCTCGATTTTTACCTTAATTTATGGATGTGTGAAGTGCTTAAATGTTCAAAAAGAAAAATAGGAGCGTAAAAAAGTTGAAAAGAAGAAAAAATTTGCAGCGGTGGGATTCGAACCCACGCCTCTTACGAGACAGGTGCCTTAAACCAGCGCCTTAGACCGCTCGGCCACGCTACCTATTTGTACGTTTGATACTAGGTCGTGCATGCCCAATCTCGTAACCCAGAGCCTGCGTTCCTTTAGCCTAGATTGGCGCAATTGTTGTAAGAATAGTACTTATTTTTTTATTTTTAAATTCGCTCGATTTTTAGCTCAATTTATGGTTGGGCATCATGGCATGTGTGAAGTGCTTAAATGTTCAAAAAGAAAAATAGGAGAGTAAAAAAGTTGAAAAGAAGAAAAATTTGGTAGCGGTGGGATTCTAACCCACGCCTCTTACGAGACTGTTGCCTAAAATCAGCGCCTTAGACCGCTCGGCCACGCTACCTATTTGCACGTTTGATCCAGAGCCTGCGTTCCTTTAGCCTAGATTGGCGCAATTGTTGTAAGAATAGTTCTTATTTTTTTATTTTTAAATTCGCTCGATTTTTACCTCAATTTATGGTTTGGCATCATGGCATATGTGAAGTGCTTAAATGTTCAAAAAGAAAAATAGGAGAGTAAAAAAGTTGAAAAACTTGGCAGCGGTGGGATTCGAACGCACGCCTCTTACGAGACTGGTGCCTAAAACCAGCGCCTAGACCGCTCGGCCACGCTACCTATTTGTACGTTTGATACTAGGCCGTGCATGCCCAATCTCGTATCCAGAGCCTGCGTTTCTTTAGCCTAGATTGGCGCAATTATTGTAAGAATAATTCTTATTTTTTTATTTTTAAATTCGCTCGATTTTTAGCTCAATTTATGGTTTGGCATCATGGCATGTGTGAAGTGCTTAAATTTTTAAAAAGAAAAATACGAGAGTAAAAAAGTTGAAAAGAAGAAAAAATTGGCAGCGGTGGGAATCGAACCCACGCCTCTTACGAGACTGGTGCCTTAAACCAGCGCCTTAGACCGCTCGGCCACGCTACCTATTTGTACGTTTGATACTAGGCCGTGCAGCCCAATCTCGTAACGAGATTGGCGCAATTGTTGTAAGAATAATTCTTATTTTTTTATTTTTAAATTCGCTCGATTTTTACCTCAATTTATGGATGTGTGAAGTGCATAAATGTTCAAAAAGAAAAATAGGAGAGTAAAAAAGTTGAAAAGAAGAAAAACTTGGCAGCGGTGGGATTCGAACCCACGCCTCTTACGAGACTGGTGCCTTAAACCAGCGCCTTAGAGCCCTATTTGTACGTTTGATACTCCAGAGGCTGCGTTCCATTAGCCTAGATTGGCGCAATTGTTGTAAGAATAGTTCTTATTTTTTTATTTTCAAATTCGCTCGATTTTTACCTGAATTTATGGTTTGGCATCATGGCATGTGTGAAATGCTTAAATGTTCAAAAAGAAAAATAGGAGAGTAAAAAAGTTGAAAAACTTGGCAGCGGTGGGATTCGAACCCACGCCTCTTACGAGACTGGTGCCTTAAACCAGCGCCTTAGACCGCTCGGCCACGCTACCTATTTGTACGTTTGATACTAGGCCGTGCATGCCCAATCTCGTATCCAGAGCCTGCGTTTCTTTAGGCTAGATTGGTGCAATTGTTGTAAGAATAGTTCTTATTTTTTTATTTTTAAATTCGCTCGATTTTTACCTCAATTTATGGTTTGGCATCATGGCATGTGTGAAATGCTTAAATGTTCAAAAAGAAAAATAGGACAGTAAAAAAGTTGAAAAACTTTGCAGCGGTGGGATTCGAACCAACGCCTCTTACGAGACTGGTGCCTTAAACCAGCGCCTTAGACCGCTCGGCCACGCTACCTATTTGTACGTTTGATACTAGGCCGTGCATGCCCAATCTCGTATCCAGAGCCTGCGTTTCTTTAGCCTAGATTGGCGCAATTATTGTAAGAATAATTCTTATTTTTTTATTTTTAAATTCGCTCGATTTTTAGCTCAATTTATGGTTTGGCATCATGGCATGTGTGAAGTGCTTAAATTTTTAAAAAGAAAAATACGAGAGTAAAAAAGTTGAAAAGAAGAAAAAATTGGCAGCGGTGGGATTCGAACCCACGCCTCTTACGAGACTGGTGCCTTAAACCAGCGCCTTAGACCGCTCGGCCACGCTACCTATTTGTACGTTTGATACTAGGCCGTGCAGCCCAATCTCGTAACGAGATTGGCGCAATTGTTGTAAGAATAATTCTTATTTTTTTATTTTTAAATTCGCTCGATTTTTACCTCAATTTATGGATGTGTGAAGTGCATAAATGTTCAAAAAGAAAAATAGGAGAGTAAAAAAGTTGAAAAGAAGAAAAACTTGGCAGCGGTGGGATTCGAACCCACGCCTCTTACGAGACTGGTGCCTTAAACCAGCGCCTTAGAGCCCTATTTGTACGTTTGATACTCCAGAGGCTGCGTTCCATTAGCCTAGATTGGCGCAATTGTTGTAAGAATAGTTCTTATTTTTTTATTTTCAAATTCGCTCGATTTTTACCTGAATTTATGGTTTGGCATCATGGCATGTGTGAAATGCTTAAATGTTCAAAAAGAAAAATAGGAGAGTAAAAAAGTTGAAAAACTTGGCAGCGGTGGGATTCGAACCAACGCCTCTTACGAGACTGGTGCCTTAAACCAGCGCCTTAGACCGCTCGGCCACGCTACCTATTTGTACGTTTGATACTAGGCCGTGCATGCCCAATCTCGTATCCAGAGCCTGCGTTTCTTTAGGCTAGATTGGTGCAATTGTTGTAAGAATAGTTCTTATTTTTTTATTTTTAAATTCGCTCGATTTTTACCTCAATTTATGGTTTGGCATCATGGCATGTGTGAAATGCTTAAATGTTCAAAAAGAAAAATAGGACAGTAAAAAAGTTGAAAAACTTGGCAGCGGTGGGATTCGAACCAACGCCTCTTACGAGACTGGTGCCTTAAACCAGCGCCTTAGACCGCTCGGCCACGCTACCTATTTGTACGTTTGATACTAGGCCGTCCTTTAGCGTTGGCACAGGCCAAAAGGAACGCAGGCTCAGGCTCTGTACGAGATTGGCGCAATTGTTGTAAGAATAATTCTTATTTTTTTATTTTTAAATTCGCTCGATTTTTAGCTCAATTTATGGTTTGGCATCATGGCATGTGTGAAGTGCTTAAATTTTTAAAAAGAAAAATAGGAGAGTAAAAAAGTTGAAAAGAAGAAAAACTTGGCAGCGGTGGGATTCGAACCCACGCCTCTTACGAGCCTGGTGCCTTAAACCAGCGCCTTAGACCGCTCGGCCACGCTACCTATTTGTACGTTTGATACTAGGCCGTGCATGCCCAATCTCGTATCCAGAGCCTGCGTTTCTTTAGGCTAGATTGGTGCAATTGTTGTAAGAATAGTTCTTATTTTTTTATTTTTAAATTCGCTCGATTTTTACCTCAATTTATGGTTTGGCATCATGGCATGTGTGAAATGCTTAAATGTTCAAAAAGAAAAATAGGACAGTAAAAAAGTTGAAAAACTTGGCAGCGGTGGGATTCGAACCAACGCCTCTTACGAGACTGGTGCCTTAAACCAGCGCCTTAGACCGCTCGGCCACGCTACCTATTTGTACGTTTGATACTAGGCCGTGCATGCCCAATCTCGTATCCAGAGCCTGCGTTCCTTTAGCCTAGATTGGCGCAATTATTGTAAGAATAATTCTTATTATTTTATTTTTAAATTCGCTCGATTTTTAGCTCAATTTATGGATGTGTGAAGTGCATAAATGTTCAAAAAGAAAAATAGGAGAGTAAAAAAGTTGAAAAGAAGAAAAACTTGGCAGCGGTGGGATTCGAACCCACGCCTCTTACGAGAATGGTGCCTTAAACCAGCGTCTTAGACCGCTCGGCCACGCTTTGATACTAGGCCGTGCATGCCCAATCTCGTACCCAGAGCCTGCGTTCCTTTAGCCTAGATTGGCGCAATTGTTCTAAGAATAGTTCTTATTTTTTTTTTTTTAAATTCGCTCGATTTTTACCTTAATTTATGGATGTGTGAAGTGCTTAAATGTTCAAAAAGAAAAATAGGAGAGTAAAAAAGTTGAAAAGAAAACATTTGCAGCGGTGGGATTCGAACCCACGCCTCTTACGAGACAGGTGCCTTAAACCAGCGCCTTAGACCACTCGGCCACGCTACCTATTTGTACGTTTGATACTAGGCCGTGCATGCCCAATCTCGTACCCAGAGCCTGCGTTCCTTTAGCCTAGATTGGCGCAATTGTTCTAAGAATAGTTCTTATTTTTTTATTTTTAAATTCGCTCGATTTTTACCTTAATTTATGGATGTGTGAAGTGCTTAAATGTGTGAAGAGCCTGCGTTCCTTTAGCCTAGATTGGCGCAATTGTTGTAAGAATAGTTCTTATTTTTTTATTTTTAAATTCGCTCGATTTTTGCCTGAATTTATGGTTTGGCATCATGGCATGTGTGAAGTGCTTAAATGTTCAAAAAAAAAAATAGGAGAGTAAAAAAGTTGAAAAGAAGAAAAACTTGGCAGCGGTGGGATTCTAACCCACGCCTCTTACGAGACTGGTGCCTTAAACCAGCGCCTTAGATACCTATTTGTACGTTTGATACTAGGCCGTGCATGCCCAATCTCGTACCCAGAGCCTGCGTTCCTTCAGCCTAGATTGGCGCAATTGTTGTAAGAATAGTTCTTATTTTTTTATTTTTAAATTCGCTCGATTTTTACCTGAATTTATGGTTTGGCATCATGGCATGTGTGAAGTGCTTAAATGTTCAAAAAGAAAAATAGGAGAGTAAAAAACTTGAAAAACTTGGCAGCGGTGGGATTCGAACCCACGCCTCTTACGAGACTGGTGCCTAAAACCAGCGCCTTAGACCGCTCGGCCACGCTACCTTTTTGTACGTTTCATACTAGGTCGTCCTTTAGCCTTGGCACAGGCCAAAAGGAACGCAGGCTCAGGCTCTGTACGAGATTGGCGCAATTGTTGTAAGAATAATTCTTATTTTTTTATTTTTAAATTCGCTCGATTTTTAGCTCAATTTATGGTTTGGCATCATGGCATGTGTGAAGTGCTTAAATGTTCAAAAAGAAAAATAGGAGAGTAAAAAAGTTGAAAAACTTGGCAGCGGTGGGATTCGAACCCACGCCTCTTACGAGACTGGTGCCTAAAACCAGCGCCTTAGACCGCTCGGCCACGCTACCTTTTTGTACGTTTCATACTAGGCCGTGAATGCCCAATCTCGTACCCAGAGCCTGCATTCCTTTAGCCTAGATTGGCGCAATTGTTGTAAGAATAGTTCTTATTTTTTTATTTTTAAATTCGCTCGATTTTTACCTTAATTTATGGATGTGTGAAGTGCTTAAATGTTCAAAAAGAAAAATAGGAGAGTAAAAAAGTTGAAAAGAAGAAAAAATTTGCAGCGGTGGGATTCGAACCCACGCCTCTTACGAGACAGGTGCCTTAAACCAGCGCCTTAGACCGCTCGGCCACGCTACCTATTTGTACGTTTGATACTAGGCCGTGCATGCTCAATCTCGTACCCAGAGCCTGCGTTCCTTTAGCCTAGATTGGCGCAATTGTTGTAAGAATAGTTCCTATTTTTTTATTTTTAAATTGGCTCGATTTTTACCTGAATTAATGGTTTGGCATCATGGCATGTGTGAAGTGCTTAAATGTTCAAAAAGAAAAATAGGAGAGTAAAAAAGTTGAAAAACTTGGCAGCGGTGGGATTCGAACCCACGCCTCTTACGAGACTGGTGCCTTAAACCAGCGCCTTAGACCGCTCGGCCACGCTACCTATTTGTACGTTTGATACTAGGCCGTGCAGCCCAATCTCGTAACGAGATTGTCGCAATTGTTGTAAGAATAATTGTTATTTTTTTATTTTTAAATTCGCTCGATTTTCAGCTCAATTTATGGTTTGGCATCATGGCATGTGTGAAGTGCTTAAATGTTCAAAAAGAAAAATAGGAGAGTAAAAAAGTTGAAAAACTTGGCAGCGGTGGGATTCGAACCCACGCCTCTTACGAGACTGGTGCCTAAAACCAGCGCCTTAGTCCGCTCAGCCACGCTACCTTTTTGTACGTTTCATACTAGGCCGTGCATGCCCAATCTCGTAACCCAGAGCCTGCGTTCCTTTAGCCTAGATTGGCGCAATTGTTGTAAGAATAGTTCTTATTTTTTTATTTTTAAATTCGCTCGATTTTTGCCTGAATTTATGGTTTGGCATCATGGCATGTGTGAAGTGCTTAAATGTTCAAAAAAAAAAATAGGAGAGTAAAAAAGTTGAAAAGAAGAAAAACTTGGCAGCGGTGGGATTCGAACCCACACCTCTTACGAGACAGGTGCCTTAAACCAGCGCCTTAGACCGCTCGGCCACGCTACCTATTTGTACGTTTGATACTAGGCCGTGCATGCTCAATCTCGTACCCAGAGCCTGCGTTCCTTTAGCCTAGATTGGCGCAATTGTTGTAAGAATAGTTCCTATTTTTTTATTTTTAAATTGGCTCGATTTTTACCTGAATTAATGGTTTGGCATCATGGCATGTGTGAAGTGCTTAAATGTTCAAAAAGAAAAATAGGAGAGTAAAAAAGTTGAAAAACTTGGCAGCGGTGGGATTCGAACCCACGCCTCTTACGCGAGACTGGTGCCTAAAACCAGCGCCTTAGACCGCTCGGCCACGCTACCTTTTTGTACGTTTGATACTAGGCCGTCCTTTAGCGTTGGCACAGGCCAAAAGGAACGCAGGCTCAGGCTCTGTACGAGATTGGCGCAATTGTTGTAAGAATAATTCTTATTTTTTTATTTTTAAATTCGCTCGATTTTTAGCTCAATTTATGGTTTGGCATCATGGCATGTGTGAAGTGCTTAAATTTTTAAAAAGAAAAATAGGAGAGTAAAAAAGTTGAAAAGAAGAAAAACTTGGCAGCGGTGGGATTCGAACCCACGCCTCTTACGAGCCTGGTGCCTTAAACCAGCGCCTTAGACCGCTCGGCCACGCTACCTATTTGTACGTTTGATACTAGGCCGTGCATGCCCAATCTCGTACCCAGAGCCTGCGTTCCTTTAGCCTAGATTGGCGCAATTGTTGTAAGAATATGCCTAATATTTTCAACATGTGGATATACGTTGACGACACAACGGTTTCTGAAACCATACAGAAAGGCCAGCAATCTAAAGCTCAGTTAGCAGTGGATAGAATGCTCGATTGGTCACAGAAAAATCTTTTCCAGTTAAATTGTGAAAAGACAAAGGAACTCATTATCAGTTTCAGTAAGCAACGTCCACATTTCCCTAAGATAAGTATAGACGGAGATCTAATCGAACCAGTTCAGAGTACAAAACTCCTTGGAGTTAAAATAAATGCCAACCTAACTTGGAACGATCACATAGAGGATCTTGTAAAGAAAGCTTTTCAAAAAATGTACTTCCTTGTTCAACTTAAACGAGCACAAGTTCCGTCAGAAGACCTCATAGCCTATTACTGTGCGTGTATTAGATCAACTTTGGATTACGCATGCCCCGTTTTTCATCACGCGTTACCTAAGTAACTTCAAGTAGATCTTGAGAGAGTTCAAAAGAGAGCTCTCTCGTGCATTTTTCCTGGTGTTTCCTACGCTGACGTTTTAAGTATTGCTGAAGTTCCCTCCATTAACGACCATCACGAGCGTCTTACAAAGAAACTTTTTCAATCAGTTCTCAAAAACCCCTCCAGTAAAATTCACAGTCTGCTGCCAAATCTATGCACTCAATCGAGATACGGATTAAGAAAGCAGAGAAATTTTGATCTTCCTGTTTTTAAAACAAAGAGATTTGAAAATACTTTTATTAACAAGTGTAGTTCTGAGACAAAGTATACTTAGATAAAGTTTTTAAATGTTACAATATTTAAGAAATTTTAAGATTTTGTAC
This sequence comes from Chrysogorgia sp. JL179-B06, assembly GCA_035772405.1. NCBI lineage: Eukaryota > Metazoa > Cnidaria > Anthozoa > Scleralcyonacea > Chrysogorgiidae > Chrysogorgia > Chrysogorgia sp. JL179-B06. The sequence continues at coordinate 1,850,376 of JAYKKM010000469.1, read as the reverse complement.
TTTACTATTGTATATTTCAATTTAGCTAAGATATTTTTAAACTAGAAGTTACTATCGCAAGGGAAGTGCTGCCTCGAAATCCAAGGCAGTCGTAATATTGTGCAAAATTGCAAAACTAAGTGGTGGGCTAGTTATTGAACTCAAAGTCATAGCAGAGGAAGTATATAGCCTCATACCCATGCGGTTATGGTTCAGGTAATACCAGAGCAGTGAGTTCTACATATATATGGAGCTCACATGACAATGAGCTTGCTGGACCATAGGTACGTACTAACTCTGAGATACGTTAGACATCTATCTCCATATGATGCCTATAAGAGGAGAGAGGTTCCTTAAAAACATTTATAGTATGCATACTATTGTACCATGTAGATATTGATATACAGTACATATAATGCCGTATACCTGCAACCAAGTGATGAAAGTATGCGCATACTATTGTACCATATTGATGTTGATATACAGCACAAAGTGCCGTATACCTTCATACTATCATACCATGACAAAGTACATTGATATACAGCACAGATAGTATCATACCTTCATACTATCATAATATGGAAAAATATATTGATATACAGCACAGATAGTATCAATAATCATACCTTCATACCATCATACTATGGCAAAATATATTGATATACAGCACAAATAGTATCATACCTTCATACTATCATACTATGGCAAAATATATTGATATACAGCACAAATAGTATCATACCTTCATACTATCATACTATGGCAAAATATATTGATATACAGCACAGATAGTATCATACCTTCATACTATCATACCATGACAAAATACATTGATAGACAGCAGATAGTGCCGTATACCTGCGTACCATCGTACCATGGAAAGATGTTTTAATATTCAGTGTTTTAATATGCCATACAGCCACACATTCGTATATATACTGCGCGCGCCGGTAAATAGGTTACGTTTCACAACATTTTGATTGTGTTGATTCTTTTTAGTGTAATGTGTTTCATAGTTGTCTAATTTAGAGATTAACAAGATTGTTAGATTGTCATCCTCAGTTCCTTTCTTTGGTGTGTGACTAAACGGAGAGTTATTTTCGGAGAGTTAACATCACGCCCACTTTTGCCAATAACCACACCCAATTTGTTAACTCTCCCGACACACTTTTTGAAGTATTATAGCTAAGAGAGTTAATTTTTATTTAACTTCGTTCCTTAAGATGAAGCGAGAGTCGACTTTGTTGTAACCAAACAGATTAATACAGATCAGTTGTCGGTAATTCGAGTAATGTAACAGTCAATGTTTCTATATCACTCAATTTTTATGGCTAATGATTTTCAGTGCCGTAGATTTTCCGCTGGCGGTATCACCAATGGCCGTTGAAACAGGACAGGAACCTACATGAATAAATAAGGAATAATGTTGCAAATACTTCTGAAGTGCCACACAATTTTTACCTCTAACCTATTTGGCCAAGGTACAAACTCCTCAAATTCTGCAAGTTTGTAAAGTACAGTACAAGATGTTAACCCATTTCTAGATAAGCGCGACCTTGCCATGCTGGCGAGTCCAAATGGGCTGAGATTTTAATATCACAGCTTACAAGTACACAATTTGAACTCTTACCAATGATGCTGAGTATTTTTTCATAATGGAAAGCAGCAACGGCACCACTGAGGAGCATAAGGAAGGGCATATAATTTATTTTAAAAAACAATTTTGCCCGACCAATAAACAGATGCCAATCGAATGTTTGTATTGGAACCTTCACGTGTACCGGGTATACATCCAAAAAGTTCTTCACATTTTTGTCAGCAGAAGCAAGGGGCATAGACCTCAAGAAAGGCACCATCCATCTGTGAGTCGAGTCGTTTAATGGAATGATACCATCTCTGTCATCTGAAGAAAAAAATTAACGATATACTATACTGCGATATACATTTGATAATAGAGTTTGAAGTGTGATTGTCTAGGTTAGTGTAGTCTTGAGAAAGACTGTTGATGTTGGTGGAAGTGACTGGTAACGTTTCGACTGCCTGTGCGGTAGTCGCATCCTGAAGAGTAACTGTCAGGTTCGCCTATTTATGTGTCTGGTTCGTTCGTTTACGTCATAGGATGACTACCGCACAGACACTGACCTAAATGATCACACTTCAAACTCTATTAACACTCTTAAGTTCAAACTATTTACATACATTTGATAAATTAAAAGACATGTTTATTGTTATATAGTTTTTAATTAGAAACACAATGTCGTACAATTTTAGGCAAATTTTCAGGTTAAAGACAAGTAAATATCTTGCTGTATTCCAAACAAAAGGCCAATTTCAGTTTTTTTATTTTATATTTCCACAGACTTTCCGTTTTCAAAAACACGCAGTAAATAAATCCGAGAATCGAAATAATTATGTCTACTATCTTAATTTGTAAATTAAGTTTTCTAGAAACTTCTTGGTCATGCTTCTTTTCATCATTTCGCGCAGCATCATCAATATGTTTTTTACTGTAAACTTGATTTTACACATATTTTACCTTCAGGAATACGGCTGTCCAACGCGGACCGATCCAATTAAACGCGGGTTTGCATTGTATGTGTCGTTTTTTTTTAATTGTCAGTAGTTAAACACGATATTTCTCAATGGCCGAAAACTCTGTATTAAACACTAAAGGTTATGAAACAAATTAGGTAAATTCATCAGAAATGCTAATATGTCGTTCTGACTGACAGTCTACCAAAGGCAATCAAAAAGAAAGAAAACGCGTAAATGTATTCCAACCCATCCCCGGCACCAGGCCCACGTAACTTATTCGCCACGCAATCATAATGCGAAATTTTAAATGGACGTTAGTTTAAAAAAGAAATTTAGAAACCAACCTGTACATTTTCATTCAATATATAAACAGCCGAGTCAAAGTTGTCCTTTTCCTGCCGATACGGTCCTTCGACATCGTGATTGTCCCGGCCCACAAATTCTCCACATTCGTCGACTCTTCGCAGGTTTGGTTGTCTCCCAATTACCAAGCTTCCACGAAGTCTTTTCCCATCTTGTAATACCGAGAATTCTTGCAACATTTGCATCACGTATGTTGTGAGGTGTCGGTCGGTTATCCCCTGCCAATAAACACCACCCTTTTCGCTGAAAGTGCGATTAATTGGCGCTTTAAACTTTTTTGCATTTTTTATTTCATCACATGTCGCAAAACACTCCCTAGCGAAAGAAAAGTGAAAGCAGTATGAATATAAGCACTATAATGCGTTCAGATATTAAATAGTTTCCATGCCATTTTGTATCGCACAAAAAACAGTTTTTGTATACATACATGGATACGCTGTCGGTGCGGCATATATTCAAAATGTAGCCGTTATACTTGTTATGGACGGGAAACTTAACAAAAGCTTCAATGCTAAAGTAGAAGTTTGCCAGGCATACGTATTTATTTTTCGCAGTCTTCGTGTGTAGAGCCCGAGAACCACTGGCATCTTCTCTTACTGAGAGGGATTTTAATGGTGAAACAGCAGGGTTAGCCATAATTTCTGTAGATGAAAACAAAATGTTAATATGAATTAAACAAATTTTTATGGTTAATACCAAGTTAGTAGAGACAGCATATGGTAATAAATGGTCATTATATACAATATAAAATGAACTTACCAGTATGAAGTACTTGAAAGAGAAAAATACACGGAGAGCGCAAAACTTGTTACTTGAACGGATAGTCAGACAACGTAGCGTCGAATGGTGAGTCTGAGTAGAAATCGCCAGTTTTCTGTTCATAGATTGCGTGCTACATCGATATGTAGCTAATAATTCGATTATGTAGACGTTTCTTCCTGTAGTGAGTTTAAGGTGTTCCATGATGCTATCACGAAATCAATGCGTATACAGTGTTGCTCCATTCTAAATCTCGTGAGTGCATGTTGTTCCCGACTCTGATGCGAGATTGTTATATAGATAGATTGATATGTCTTTGTACCAAAGAACATCGTAAATACTTTTTAAAATTCAACATAAGTTAATTTATAGGACGCCACTTTTATTATGCGTGCCGTGTATTGGTATAAAAAAAAAAGTAGTATAGTCGAGCACATGGCTCGACACACAACTGGTGTCGTGATATGAAGACAGCACGCAGTGAATAGCCTTTTATACAAGAATCTATATAATCTAAGAATCTAAGAAAGTTGTTAAATTGATAGTAGCGAGGCAAAAGAAATCCTAATTTTTTTAGTGCGTAAATTAAAACAAGAATACTTTGAAAAACTGCATGTGCTTTACCATACAAGATTATATTACAGTATAAAGACCCACAGCACGATTTTATATTTGTATATGTTTATACGTGTTTGTATTTTATGTTGTATTGTATTATGCGTCCTTTCTGGATTTCAAATCAGTTTTCGGGACAGACAAGGACGAGGGTATAGACTATAGTGTGACGTAACCAGGGCTGATTATCATTAAGGGTCATATAGATTGCGTGCTAGGTAGTAAAGGCGTTGTTATCACAAAATATGTACACCTGGCGTATAGCTCTCCATTCCGAATCTCGTGAGTGTATGTTGTTCCAAAGTTAAGGGTTGTTTCTGACTCTGATGCGAGATTGTTGTATAGAGAGATTGATATGTCTGTGTACATAAGTTAATTTATAGGACGTCATTCTCATTATGCGTGGCGTGTATTGGCATAAAGAATAGGAAGTTTATATTTATAGTCGAGCACGTGGCTCGACACACAACTGGTGTCGTGATGTGAAGACAGCATGCAGTAAATAGCCTTTTACACAAGAATCTAGATTGCAAGTTGTAAAATCGATACGAGGCAAAAGAAATCCTAATTTCTTGCGGTCTTGATACGCAGTGCGTAAATTGAGTTATTGAAACAAGAATACGTTGAAAAAATACATGTGGCGGCAAGATACTATAATTTATGGTATAGAATTACCATACAAGATTATATTACAGTATAAAGACCCACAGCACGATTTTATATTTGTATATGTTTATACTAATACGTGTTTGTATTTTATGTTGTATTGTATTATGCGTCCTTTCTGGATTTCAAATCAGTTTTCGGGACAGACAAGGACGAGGGTATAGACTATAGTGTGACGTAACCAGGGCTGATTATCATTAAATAAGGCCATATTATATTGCCTGTGCATAACCGTTCTTAGTCATAGATTGCGTGCTAGGTGGTAAAGGCGATGTTATCACGAAATATGTACACCTGGCTTATAGCTCTCATCCCGAATCTCTTGAGTGTATGTTGTTCTAGCCTGCGTGCAGACGCTCCGTATCCAGAGCGTAGGCTAATGTTGTTCCGGATTGTGCGTTAAGGGTTTGCTCTTTGATTATTTTCATTGCTCGGAAAAAATATCTCACCCGCTAATATTAGTCTTACTGTGAGTTTGAGATTAGTCAATCCACACTTTGTAATCAACGGAACGATTATACTTTTTGTATTTACTGCGCCAATTGAACGCCATACATCTAATTCCAACAACATTTACTCAAAAGAGCAAGCCTCGCGAAGTTATAAATTTTCCATTCAACCAACACTCTTGCCAAATCAAACTTCACGTTTGTTAATGTAATATTTCTGAATTGAACGACTTATCTGGCAGTAATGCCATAATTTATTCAGAAAGGGTAATTTACTCAAAAAGAGCAAAGTTCCAAATAAATCTTGATTCATTTTAGCCATAGTATGATAGTATGAAGGTATGATACTATCTGTGCTGTATATCAATGTATGATAGTATGAAGGGATGATACTCTGTGCTACTATATCAATATATTTTGCCATAGTATGATGGTATGAAGGTATGATAATAGTATCATACCTTCATACCATCTGTGCTGTATATCAATATATTTTGTCATAGTATGATAGTATGAAGGTATGATACTATCTGTGCTGTATATCAATGTACTTTGCCATGGTATGATGGTATGAAGGTATGATACTATATCTGTGCTGTATATCAATATATTTTGCCATAGTATGATGGTATGATACTATCTGTGCTGTATATCAATATATTTTGCCATAGTATGATAGTATGAAGGTATGATACTATCTGTGCTGTATATCAATGTATTTTGCCATAGTATGAAGGTATGATACTATCTGTGCTGTATATCAATGTATTTTGCCATATTATGATAGTATGAAGGTATGATACTATCTGTGCTGTATATCAATGTATTTTGCCATGGTATGATGGTATGAAGGTATGATACTATATCTGTGCTGTATATCAATGTATTTTGCCATAGTATGAAGGTATGATACTATCTGTGCTGTATATCAATGTATTTTGCCATAGCCATGATAGTATGAAGGTATGATACTATCTGTGCTGTATATCAATGTATTTTGCCATAGTATGAAGGTATGATACTATCTGTGCTGTATATCAATGTATTTTGCCATAGTATGATAGTATGAAGGTATGATACTATCTGTGCTGTATATCAATGTATTTTGCCATAGTATGATAGTATGAAGGTATGATACTATCTGTGCTGTATATCAATGTATTTTGCCATGGTATGATGGTATGAAGGTATGATACTATATCTGTGCTGTATATCAATGTATTTTGTCATAGTATGATAGTATGAAGGTATATGATACTATCTGTGCTGTATATCAATGTATTTTGCCATAGTATGATAGTATGAAGGTATGATACTATATCTGTGCTGTATATCAATGTATTTTGTCATAGTATGATAGTATGAAGGTATGATACTATCTGTGCTGTATATCAATGTATTTTCCATAGTATAATAGTATGAAGGTATGATACTATATCTGTGCTGTATATCAATGTATTTTGCCATAGTATGATAGTATGAAGGTATGATACTATATCTGTGCTATATCAATGTATTTTGCCATAGTATGATAGTATGAAGGTATGATACTATATCTGTGCTGTATATCAATATATTTTGTCATGGTATGATAGTATGAAGGTATGATACTATCTGTGCTGTATATCAATGTATTTTGCCATGGTACTGTATGGTAGCACGCCAGGATACGGCACTTTCATTCTTGCACTTCAATGTTTTGTCATGCAGTCAATGTATGCACAAGATATGGTGCTTTTGTTTTTATTCAACATTTTTATTGAATAAAAAATGTTGAATAAAAATAAAATGTTAAATAAAATACGATATTGTTATAGTTTGTCATCCGAGCAATTTAACACTGTCACAGTTTTGAATTTTTTAAGTAAAACAGAAAATGTATAAATAAAAGAGACTTATTGCGTCTCATGGTACAATGGTACGCATACTATCAATTTTTTCGAGAACCCCTGTCCTAGTTTAGGCATGGTATATCTATCTCGGGTAAGACATTCATTATGCACAGCCAGGGCCCCCTGCACATGCTGCACGTCTGAGTACCCCACTTGTTGTGTTGTAACCGTTCCCAACATCTATTCACAATATAGTAGTTCATGAACATGTGTAATATTAAACAGATGTAAGTTGAACAGTTGCATAAAAATGCAGTTGAACATAAAGATAAAATAGTTGTATACAGTAACATAGCTCTCTGTACAAGGCTTGCATAAAAATGCACTGCAGTTCAATATGAACACAAAACGTTGACATTATAACAGCTGATAAACTAAGTTAATCAAAATGTGTTTCTTGCATAAAAATGCAGTTCAATATGAACACAAAAAGTTGGCATTATAACAGTTGATAAACTAAGTTAATCAGAATTTGTTTTGCATAAAAATACAGTTCAATATGAACACAAAAAGTTGACATTATAACAGTTGATAAATTTGTATAAAAATGCAGTTCAATATATCTCACAGCTGTGTATGAGGGACACGGATATCTGCATAAATCTTATTCACAAACAA